>PITA01010153.1:0-36151 GCA_004023965.1 Spilogale gracilis
CTCTTAGACTAGTTTATTTTAAAAAGAAACTTCATATGACTACCATAAATGAAGTAACAGTTTTGTTTATAATAAATAAAGGTAATGGCAAAAACAAATAAAATGTAAACAGATATTCCTAAATTCTATGTAGGTACTGTCAGAAGGTTCAGAGTCTTTTCTGTCTGTTAAAAAAGAAGATCAGCCCATGACAGGTGATGTGAAAGAAATATTTGAACCACCTGAGACTTACTAAAGAAGAGACTTACTCTTACTCTTACTAAAAGAAGAAAGACTAAAAATAAGGTAACTCCTTCCTCACGGTGTGATTCAGGGTATTGAATGCCCTGTTTGGGTATCTCCTGAGGTCATCTCCTAAACCTGTTGGAACATTTCATAGGGCCACAATGTGGCCACACTCCAGGCTCTGGTGGGCCTTCCTCATCTCTAAGGGGGTTCTGTCAATAATAGGGGCAGCGCTCATTTTCAAACAACTATTTCCACCCCCCAAGATCTATAATAATTGACTTCACTCAACTCTTCAGAGATATGAGGTAATTTAAGGAATTCATGTATCTTCTCAACAGCCATTAGCACCTGCAGCCTGTGACATCTGTCACCACCTTTCCATGCATGCTTCCTGTCTTCATTACTCGTTTCTTTAATTAACAGTTTAATTCTTAAAAATAAACTTTACAGTATGTGGTTATGAGTGATTGTTTCCAGTCGGCACAACAGAAGGGTAAGAACACTAGATCATGGCTGAGCTCCCTCCAATCATATCCTGCCTGGTAATGATGACAATAGGAAGTCATTCATCAGGGCTAGGTTTCTTCCATTTCATCTAGAAATATAAATATCTCATTTTTAATAGAAAGAAATATGAGCTGAGAAGATGATGAGGGATCTAGGGTGACACCATGGGCCAGCCAAAGCTTTTAAATGTGATATTTTTCAAATCATGGGAGAAAAGAGGAACAGAGGGAGGAAGAGGAGAGAATATCAAACTACATTTAAAAACAGCAAGCC
Organism: Spilogale gracilis; assembly: GCA_004023965.1. Lineage (NCBI taxonomy): Eukaryota > Metazoa > Chordata > Mammalia > Carnivora > Mephitidae > Spilogale > Spilogale gracilis. Next base: position 1,009 of record PITA01010153.1, read on the forward strand.
AGGCTGCTGTGTTTGCACCTCACATTTTTTTCCCTTAGTCCAAGAGCAAATCTGACGTTTTCTCCAGGTCTATCCATCCCATGATATCATCACACTGCGTAGAAATTGACTTTGAATCAGAAATTATTATTTGTTGACAGTGAAACAAAGTAGTCCATCCCTTTCTTACTACAAATTCATCATGTGGTGTCTTCACAGAGGGATTTTCTGTTTCAGGAAAATAGTAAGTGTAGAGCAGGAAATTGCTAAGGATGACCTGGGACAAGAAAGAGAAAGACTATCAGGTATGTGCTAGTAAAGTATGGGGACAGGTTCTGTGAGGAATATTCGCAGCTTTAATAAATGATGGAGAACAGATGATTCCCAGTAAGTGTGCTCATGACGGTAACCTGGGGGTTGGACCATAGTTTAAAAAAATAGAATCATTTAATAAAAAGTATTTTCCTAAATACAGAATACTTTGAGAAATGTGAATGGGGAAAGAAACAAGTGTGGAGTTGGGCTTTTTCTTTTTTTCCTTACAGAATAAATATTCCTGTGGATAGAGCACAATCCTTGTGTCTCAATTGTCTTTTTCCTTTTCCAGGATTCTTGTACTAAAATATAAAAACAAACAAGCAAACAAAAGATGAAAAATTACTATGGGAGCTCCTGAGAGTAATCAAAAGAGAATATTTTAGCAATTGATCTCAACCATTTGCCATATTGTATCTGTTCCTAATTTGAAAATAGCCAAACCACTGTGGGAGCTTATTTTTAGCGGTTCTACATGGTCTGCAGACTAACCAAGGAAGATGGATAACCAGTTATAGAAAAACTTCATTTCTAGAAAGGGGGGGTGGCTCTTAAATTGTCTACTGATTTTTTTTAAAGATGCTATGCAAAGCTTTTGGTCAGAAAAACAGCCTCTAGCAAGCAATGCATTTTTACATAAAAGAAACCTTCCCAGGAAGGATGGCTATGAATTTAATTATAAGCTCTTCTCTTTGCATAAATTTGGTTCAGTCTAAATAAGACTTGAAACATGGAACGATGTCCATGGAGTACAATTCACCAATTGTTACTTTTAATTATGTTCACATGCATAATTCATAAATACACTGCCTGGACAAGAGGAAAGAAAAGATAAGAAGGAACAAAAGAGATGAATTTTCCATCAAACAATTACTATATAAATGGACAACACATTTAATACATTAGTTAGCAAAGTGTTTCTTTGTTCTTGCCAGTCTGGGGCTTAAAAATGTTAAAAGAATCCCCAAACATAACATTGTTACATTTTTCTAATATCTCTCTTAAATGAAAGAACTAGGGATTATCATTTAAAAAAAACCTGTCCACTCAAGTACGGTGATGTAGGTATGGTTGACATAACATACTATTATAATATATACTATTGTAATAGATTCTAGTGTGACTCCTTAATTTAGAAACATTTAACAATGATATTATTTCCTCATTAAGGGAGAGACTTTTCTTCTGCTAGGTTTGACATTTCATGTTGCTACAAAGTATTTCTTCGGTAGAATCTTCCTAGTAGTATATGTATCTTATTGGAAAAGAAAAAACTGTACAGACAAGTGTGTATGCATTCATTGCCAGGAAATCCAAGGTATTTCCTTAACAATACAACTTACATGAAAGCATTTGATATAATAGATTCAATGATAGTCCCATTCCTGGAATGCAAAGATTAAATAAAATACTGCTTCACAAACTTATACGCACAAAACAGAATTGAAGCTCTGTACTTAAGGATAAATTTGCATTCTTATTGCAAATTCCCTTTTATAAGAAACAACATCTTTTGGTTCATGACTCAGGTTTCAGAAAGTACCAGTCTTCCAAGACCAATCAGAACCATCAAGAGCTAGACAAGGAGTCAGGCAGATAGCAACCAAAGTATCAGTTGCAGATTCAGTAGAGTCGTTGAAATCTTGGTTCGGGTATTTGACAATATTGTGATGCTTCATATTCAACTTCAAGATGAGACTTCTCCAACTGCAGCTCTCCCCCAGCACATCAGCTAGGTCTGCTCTATTAAGCTGAAGTCAGAGGAGCTGAACAGAATGCACATAGTTTGCAGACATGGTGTTGGGAAAGGGAAGAGGAAGACGCCAGGACATACATGCTCAGATCCTTCCAGTTAGAGGCATCACTCTTCCTACTCTAGGGGCAGGAATGGTGCTGATAAGACAGAGTGATCGTCCGATAGAATGTCCTGCCACACAGAGCCGATAGTCGAGTATCTACAGTTAAAGGCTGATATTCCTGCCTTATGTGTGGTTCAAAATTTTAAGTATCCTACCTGATTTCACGTGGAAGGAAACAATATATGCATGGGATAATCTTTAAGTAAAAAAAAAAAAAAAAAAAAAAAAAAGAAGAGTATTTAACCCCAGTTACCTTATACAAATTTGAATTTAAAATAAAAAACAGTCTGTATGTCACAGCCATGAAAGGAAATTTTCTGCATAGATTTTTTTTTTTTTTGGCTTTGATCAGAATTTGGTACCTAATTTTATTCTGCTGTAAAATGGTGATAATGACTGTATGTATCTCACAAGACTGTGTCAAGTATTAAATGGAGTCATACAAATTAGTGTTTTCTTTTTCTTTTTTTAAAGATTTTATTTATTTATTTGACAGAGAGAGAGAGAGATAGAGAGAGATCACAAGTAGGCAGAGAGGCAGGCAGAGAGAGAGGAGGAAGCAGGCTCCCTGCCTAGCAGAGAGCCCGATGCCGGCCTTGATCCCAGGACTGAGATCATGACGTGAGCTGAAGGCAGAGGCTTTAACCCACTGAGCCACCCAGGAGCCCCAAATTAGTGTTCTCAAGAGTATCTGGATTATTGAAAGTACTCTGGAAATGTTATCTGCTATTGTCACTCATGTCACTGCTGTCACCAGGGCCAGCACCCCATCCTCATCATTATCATCATCACCGCCATCATTTTGCAGCTTAGGTGAAAACTTGTGAATAGGTGACAAGGTCTTGATGACAGGACCATTGGAAGAGCTTCTTTTTTTCATTATTTGGCCAAGAAGCAATTAAGGGCCCATGACTTGCCTAGGATAGCTGTGGGAGGTATTGTGACACACACTAAGTGCAAGGTTTGACATCTAAGTGTTCGAAGCTTATAGTCTACATGATTGTGTAGTTCAGTCAATGCTCAACATGGTTCAGAAAACAGGACCTTAGGTGGGTCCCAGGATCCAGGACATTTTCACAGAAGCAGGCTTTTCATCTGACCTCGAACATGATGTAAGTTGTGTCCTGGAAGGATCTGCATGAGCAAAGGCAAGAGTTTAGGAGGGAACACAGGTGCCTAGGGCCTATCGAGGGGAGGGGATTTGTGGGACAGTGTGGGCTTTAACCCTTGCAGAGAATTCCAAAACCTAAGTTTGCCCTGGAGGATCTGAGGGGGAAAATGTTTGCTGCATCTTTTCACTCCCACCATCCTTGCATGAGGTTCCTTTAGCCCCCGAGTCTCCACTGTGTCCTGAGCCTGGTTCTGTGCCCCCATCCAAGCCAGCATTCATGCTCTTCCCCTGGCTTGCTCCCTTCCCTTCCATTCTGTTCTTTGAAATTTGACCTCTTTTTCAAGGTGTAATTTTGTTTTTTATTTGCTTGCTTTTTTAAAAAAACTATCCTTTCAGTAAAACTTTTCGAGCATTCTGTTTTATACAGATATTACTCTCTCCTAAACTCATACGCACATCTTCTACATTATTATCTGATAGTAGGTCCTGTAAGGCAGAGTGGTCTATTGGTAGGAACATAAGATCTGAATTTTGGGCCAGACTATCTGGCCATCTGCATGGCCAGAAGGATCATGCTTAGTCTTTCTGAGCCTCAGTTTCCTTAACTGCAAAATGAACAGTTAGGATTGATTGATCGCTAGTGGCTTACTCACGTTTTTAATTTTGTCCTAGGATTTTTCTCTTGCCTTTTGCATGTAATCATGTTAAATTTTTTGATTAACTTATCTTATTTTCTCCTTGGGATTTTAAGTCCATGGAGAGCAGGGACTCTGATGCAGCCCCATTACCTAAACTGGTAACTTGAGATTGAAATTATTAATGAAATACTTAGAGTGAAAATCACTGCTGCATATTCCTAGCTGTCTGCTCCCGTGAACCACATCTCCCTACTCCTCCCACCGTGCCCCCAAATGTCTGCAGTCTCTGGTCTCTGCATTAGCCAGAAGTATCTCATATTGCCTCTTAGTGGGCCCTGGAGTTTGTATTTCATAAATGGTGAGGATGAATCAGCTATAACAAAGGCAAGCATTACGACAAGGAATTGCCGAGATGTGTTTGTCATTTGCCCTTATTCAGCAAGTATGACACAACTCTGTGGAGCAGTGCAAAGAAAAAACAATCTCCTCTAATCTAAATAAGACCTCAGAAGGCCACCTATCACAGCTGATGTATTTATTTCCATGGTGTTTCCACACGGGGCACTGCCTTACCCTTTGGGCACTAAACATTGTCAGAGTTTCAGAGCATTTTTTTTGTAATGCACTATCCTTTTTATGCCAATTAGAGATAATCTCATTGGGCTCTTAAGTAATTTGTCTGTGTAATCTCAGGCACACTGAAAAGAGTCACAAATCCTTTGTTGATTGGAAGACATAGTGGAAACTCCTCAGGCACAGTTAGAAATTAGTCAAAACTTTTAAGTCCATGTGATGTCTCCCTCCCCCACTTCTTTTATCAAATAAAGAAATCTTCCTGCACAGATTAATGCACAAATTAATTTGAAACAGGTTCATGGGGACATTTCTTTGCACACATACACACACACACACACGTTTGCACACATGCACACATGCACATATTGCCTACATCTGAACAAGCTTAATGAGCCTAGGAATTAGGAATTTTTCCCAAGGAAACAGAATACTTTAGTTGAATTTGAGAGAGGTTTTCCCTTTATTATGGAATTTAGAAGGACGAACAGCTGAGAGTTTATTAAGAATTTTACTTCCTTGGGCTGCAAACTTCTGTAGCATGAGCAGACCAGAACGGCTTAATTAATTACTGAGTGATTATAATAATTACATCCTTTTAACCCATGTTTATTTGTTATTTTAAAGTATCTAAAATGCTCATATTGCCATTTAAAGAATAACCCTCCCATAGAGAAATGTAATTTTATGTTAACAAGTTATTATTTTAACCATCTTCAAAAGGCCAGTGTGATTAGCCTTGTGCATAAGAGAAGGGGAGGGGGCTGTGATCCTAAGTGGCACCCACTCCATGTCAAAGAGTTTTCCCCTGTTTCCTAGGAACCACTCATCCCAGAACCCACATTTTTGGCAGATTTGTTTGAGTTGAAGTTCTTGATTCAAAATGTGAGTTTGACTTACAGGCAAATACAACCTGAATTGATATATGTCACCACTGAAGATCCCCATTCTGTCAGCACCAAACAGAATTCATGGATTAAGGCTTCACTTTGATCAGTTTGGCATTCCTTTGCATTTAATGGGAGTATATTCCCCTCCATCACTCTTTCGTATGTATATAAAACTGGTGCTTCTATGAATACAAGATGGATATAGCTTCTTATTTATTCCAATTCTTCTTTATAATTTATATTTATTCCTTTAACAAACATTGAGAACTTATTATATGGAATGCACTAACAATATAAAATAGACATTCAAGGACATGCCAAAATGGAAGGTCAAAAATATCAATCAACTCTCTCATTTCTCTATCTACACACACACACACACACACACACACACACACAGAGGAGGCTTTCCAATCATCTCAAATGTTATCTTTTTTCTGCTCCTCTTGCATTTTTAATTTTTTTTGTATTCATGTACTCATCCTTGTTCTCATACTGCAAAATTGTACGCTTGAATGAAGAGCTATTAGGATAATTACAGTTTAGTAAGAAATTAATTGATAAAACATAATAGCTTTCCAATACACCAGACATAACTAGTTTGGAAAATGGAAAGATCAGATTCCATTCATAAGAGCAAAAACATAAAAATACTTAGAAAATTATTTTGAAAAGAAGAGTATGGGAACTTTTAAATTTTATTTTTATTTATTTTATTATATTTATTAAGAAATTATAGAATTTCACTGAGAGACTTAAATAAATAAACATAGAGACATATTTCCAGGTAGAAGGACTGAATATTTTAAGTATACAAAATGTGTCCAAATGTAATTACAGAATGGTCACAATTCCTATTCACTGTATGGGGATGTAGTTGGTGTAGAAACTTGACAACATGATCTGTTTATCCATCTTTTTTTTTTTTTTTAAAGACTGGAAACACACGAATATCTTTACAATGACACTCTCCCAATACTTTTAAGTCTCAAATTTCCTGATGGAAACATGTTTGCCTGCAATGTGATGTTTTTCTGATTACAAAAGCATGTATTTGGCAACAAAGATATGTAATAATCTACATAGCTTTCCATATTTTAAATTTCTGTAACTGTGGGATGATATAATAAAGGACAGAAGTATCTTGGTCAGCATTATGGCTGGGATACTGGACGTGTGGCCTTCTGAAGAATGTGCAGAATGACTGGAGGCAATGAAGATGAGAAACAAATATTTTCAGATGAACATACGAAGGAATACAAATCAGCAGAGGATAACAGGAGTCAATAAGGGCAGAGGAGGGACACATACCATGAAAAACTTCTCTGGGAGATAAACAGTGACATTCATAAGGAGGTGAAATTTGTTCATCTTTTCCCAGACTCATTTACACGGGCTATTCTTTGGACAATCTTGGTGAAGTAGGTGCCAACTATTGGAAGGGATATCAGATCAGCTTCTACATGTGCTGTTATTTCTTACAGAAGAGAGGCTATGAGGGCAGAGGGTGGGTTGATTTGTGTGGGGACTATGTGTGTGGGTGGACGGTGTGGAAGAAGAGGTGAGCATGTGTCTATCTTTATCTGGAGGACTTGTAATCATGAGGTGATATCCAGGCAGGATCATTTCATATTATCATACCTGCAAATGTTTTTTCCATGTGCAGACAGTACTTGGATTCTTTTTGTTCTCAAATGTCACTTAAAAAATATGAATGGGAGCACCTGGGTGGCTCAGTCGTTAGGCGGCTGCCATCGGCTCAGGTCATGATCTCAGAGTCCTGGGATCGAGCCCTGCATCAGGCTCCCTGCTCCCCAAGGAGCCTGCTTCTCCCTATCATTCCCCCTGCTTATGTTCCCTCTCTCGCTGTGTCTGTCCCTATCAAATAAATAAAATCTTAAAAATAGAACATATCTAGGTAATAAAAAATTCAACAGCAATTAATTACAGGGAGAAAAATGGTCTGTTCTAGGATGCTCCACTCAAGAGAACAGATCACTAATAGTATTTTGAAACACACACACACAAAAAAAGAATCAATTTTTCTTTCCAAACAAACTAAACAAAAACAATTTCACTCATGAGCTGAGATGCTAACTGCCCGCTCCTGTGTAAAAGGTAAGCTATACCAACAATGACATCACTTCTGAGAAGCGAAGCTCAAAATAGAAACACACTCCCAGGACTTCAAATGTCTCCATTCCGAATGATCTCCTCTAATAGTTCATGCATGACTTTGCAGGCCAGCTGAAAGAATAAGACATCCTGTTCATTTCTTTCACTTCAGGTTCCCAGAAGACCACTCACTTTTATGTGATGCAAGAACACTGGTGTCTGGGTGGGAAGTCTTCACAACTCAAGCAGGCTGGCACTTTAGGATTCCTAACACTGTGTTCATTTTGGGCTTCCTGCTTCACATTTCTGCTTTGGTTTCCTGATGTTTCACCATCACACCAAATGGCTTTTCAGAACAGAGTTCTGTTTAAGCACTTTCTTTTATTAAATGCGGTGCATTGAGCATGGCTGGATTACATTACATAAAACTATGTTGGCAAATTAATTACTGAGAATCATCTTGTCATGGCAAGCTTATATGTGTGCACATACAAATGTAATAAATCATTGGTGTGGAGTAAGTGAGTTGCTATAAAACACGGATTTCTACAGTTATAGGAGTTATAACTACTTTGTCATCATAGATCTCCTAGGTTTACCAATAGCACCACAGTTGTCTGGACAGTCAAAGAAGCAGGCAATCAAACAATGCTGTTGGTATATGCAAAATTAAAAGGACAGGTTGAATTATTCTCTACCTACTATCTCAAAAGGATCAGGTCCATTGTTACCATCTAGAACTAACGGAGAGCTGAGGTCAGATTCTTTATGCTTTAAGCTTTCCTGGGAGGCATGTATCATTTAAAAGTTTTATTTATTTATTTGAGATAGAGGGTGAGTGCAGGAAGAGACTGAAGAGTGAAAAATGGAGAGATAATCCCAAGCAGACTCAGAAACTGAGCATGAAATGTGATTCAGAACTCCATCTTGTGACCCTGAGACCACAATCTGAGCTGAAATCAAGAGTTGGACACTTAACCAACTGTGCCACTTAGGAGCTCATTTTTTTTTAAGATAATAATTTTTGAACTTCTAATCTCCTCCCAAATAAGGTTATGGTTTTGATATTTATTTTGTAATGATTTGTTTTCATGATTTCCAGAAAATAAAGACAACCATCCATATTTTGGACAATACACATTAATAATAATGACTTGTTAGTATGTTCATAATAGCAATTTAAATGGTACTAATTTATAAGTAACATAGATTGGCTAAAGTCACTTAACAGGTTAATAGACAGTATTTAATCTTATGCTGTTTACCCTATCCAGCACTTCCGACAGTCCCGCTGTCAACAGAATTTTTCAGATGAGAAAACTGAGGTACAGGAAGATTAAATAAGGTACCTGGGCCACATCGCTAGTGATTGATGAGGCCAGAGTTCAGTCTCAGAGTCTGATCACAGAGCCTCGCTTGTAGCCCTGACACTAAGACTCTTCACACTGCCTTCATTGTTCAGGTGAGTTGACACCAGATTGCCAGCTCTGCAGGCAAGGGTTCGTCCTGCACACCCCTGAAATTCAGTGCGTGGAACTGGGACGGGCAGATAGTGGGCTCTTAATTAGTGTCAAATGAACAAACAAATGAATAAGGAAAGCATTATGTCTCTAGTTCAAATTGTTTTCAAGCTGTTCCTTGCTGCACATCTGTGCTTGAGCCCTGCAAAGCAAGATACATGAAAAAAGCAGAAGTAACTTGAGACCTGGGGAATAGGAGTGGGGGTTGTTCCTTGGAGCTTCTCGATGTTACTATGGGTCATTCCAAGGTAGAGAAGTCAGAATGTACATGCATCCTCTTGGATACTGTGGTTACTATGGTTCCTATGATGCTGCTGACTCTGGTCACCAGAGGGACTCAGGACCACCATACTGGCACCAGAAGCAAGGACAACAGTACATCCTCTCAGAACTGTCACTAGACCATCAAAGTAAATCCCAGTGGTTGCTGCACAAATGGTGTCAAGACCCCACTGGTGCAGGTGACATGGTATTGAGGCATAGCTTTGGTACTGTGGTCCTTCTCAGGTTTCTGGGAGTGAGGAGACTCCCTCTTTCTCTCTTTTAAAGACTGATATATTTATTTTAGAGAGATATAGAGTGAAAGAGCATGAGCAGGAGGGGCAAAGGGAAAAGAGAGAGAATCTGGAGTCTTATCCGATGACTTTGAGATCACAACCTGAGCCAAAACCAAGAGTCAGGCCCTTAACCAACTGCACCATCCAGGGACCCAATAAGGAAGCATTTTACCTGTACCTTATGGGCCTGGAGGTTTTGCTGGTGGGCATTAGAGCAGGAAGGTGGAACTGGAGGAGGAAAAGGATAGATTCTAGGTTCTAGCAAATTGGACTGTGTTTGGTATCACACATAATATACCTTCCAAGGATTCCTAGAAATTTGGAGAGATGAAGACACTGGGCATCCTGTTTTAGTAAGTCAAGGCAGCGTTAGATAAATATTGAGTTCACTTTTCCATGCAGGCTGGTGGTGCCTGAGGACATAAAAATTATTTGATTATATTCAGAGACAAATGGTCTGGGGACAGTAATTTACAGGGTTGTGTAGGACACAAAATTAAAAAAAAAAATCCTCACCACATAGCCCAGAGAACCTTGGGTTTTGGAAACATGTGTCTGTGTGTGCCATCTTGTGTGCACTGGGAAGGAAACATGGCCGCAGCATTAGGGATACCTAGGTCATGTGACTTACCAGCTACCCAAATATGCAGTCTGCAGTGAAGGAGAATTTAATCGACACAACTAAAGTTCTGGGAAACACATCAAGTTTATCTTTAATAAGAGTTGAGAAATTGCTCTCCCTTAATTAAAGGGAAGGTGCATAGGAAATGAAACAGAAGCGTTGCTTCACAGGGTCAGAGTGTAAGTTCTAGATCCTGTGAGGATTGCACTTTCCCTGCAGTTTTCACTTGGTGTTCTCTGAAAACAAACACTTGGTAGACTAAGGCTGTTTGGATGCTCCTCATTTTGGCAAAAGTTTCCCTCAGGTTGGAGTCTGACTGGGAGTCAAGAACTTTATCTGACTAAGTAACTGTTTGTGGAAGACAGCAGTGTTGTTCTATGCGTAAGGGGATAGAGTCAGGAAAGAAGATAAAGATTTCAAATATACCATACTTCCTTGGGAAAAGAGATATTTATGAGAGCTTTTGAACCTCAAATGAAGGAATCCTCTCAACTTTCTTGCTCCAATCTCGTTTGATGTGACTTTCTACACAATTACCATCTACATTCCCGAAGCTGGACAAGCCGCTGGTGAAAACCTCCTTCATTAGAAAGGTGAAAATCCCCTTTCTTCTCTGCAGCTACTGGTTTTTCTGCTCTCTTCTGATTTCTTTTGTTGACACCTGGAGGGCTACCCATAACCCCGCTCTTGACCCTCATTCTCCATTTCTTCCCCAGGTGGTTCACAAGGATCTGGAAGTGTCCGGGATGGTAAAACAGGTTAGAGGTGAGGAACTAAGGAAAGGGTCCCCATGTTCCCTCCTGCCTTTTGTTATCACTACTTCACCCCTAAGCTAGGTATTCTTTGAAGCTTTCCCAGTCCCATCTCATTAATTCATCCCTTCTGCTCATATTTGAGGTCCCCTATCCATGCCCATTCTAGCACTTGGCCTCGACGTCTATGAATATATATCTGGCAATCTAGGTCTAAGATTGCATTTTTCTTATAAAGTGAGAAAAACATTACTGCTCTCTTTATATACCCTACCAGGGTCTCTGTGCATGGGAAAGAAACTTCCCTTTCCAATTCTCTTCCTTAGCAAGTTCCAGGATTATTACTGTATTTGAAAATTGCAAAGATTGGGGTGCCTGGGTGGCTCAATCATTAAGCATCTGCCTTTGGCTCAGGTCATGATCCTAGAGTTCTGAGATCAAGCCTGCACCGGGCTCCCCGCTCGTTGGGAAGCCTGATTCTCTCTCTCCTCCTCACCCCCCCACTTGTGTTCCCTCTCTCAGCGGTGTTTCTCTCTGCCAAATAAATAAAATCTTTAAAAAAATTGCAAAGATTGCTATTTTGCTGGGAATGAGTGAAAAAGAGAGAGACTGGGAAAATATGTCTTGTCTCCCACTGGCCACAGAAGGAGGGGAGCTTGCGATGGAAGTGGTAGATGACAAGAGGGGAAAGAGACAGACTACATTCTGGGATTTCCTTAAGGAAGAAAAAGGTACTTGGGCAGTTGAGCTTGGACTGAAGATTTCTGAGGGAGGTGCACAAATTTCTTACCCCCTTACCCTTTACTTTCTTCCTTGCCTTCATCTGGGTTTGCTGCCACCATGTACTTGGGGCTGGAGATGTTGACATTTCCTCTTGGTAGGGAATGTGAGGGCTGCTTGGTCTCTGGGGACCTAGAAGCTCCATATCCCATCAGAAACATTCTGGACATGCCAGGGCAGAGAAATTCTCATACATTGTGATATTAGGATGTTGCTAATATAGATTTTACATTCTATATTATTATGAAACACATGTTGTAGAATAAACAGATTTTTCGTGGGCTTCCCTGAGAAACTAATTATGTAACAGATGCACTGTTCTGAGTTCTAAACAGCTGGCTTTCCAGAAAGGAACCATTTTTAAATCAGAGAATGTCTGTGATAGGCAAAATAATACATTTTAAAAAGATAATATAAAAGATCATATTTTTAATATGCTTTCTCTGTACACTTTTTTTTGAAAAATAGCATTTTCTTTTTTAATTATTTTAAATTTGTGATTATACTAGCAATTTGCTTATCTTGAAAAAATATTAATAGACATTCTCATGCTAATCAAGGACTAAATTAAAACCAGGGACAAATTTACTGTGACGCTTTTAAAGCTTTAGCTTCAAGACTCATCCAAGGTCTTAGGATTATAAAGTGGGTGAACAATATTTTGACCATAGTTGGTTAGGACCACTATCCCCATCCACTCTGACATTCCCTCCATGATGTGTCTCCTCATGGCCAATGACTCTGGGGTGGCCCTGGGCATTTTTCTTTCTAATAAAATATTCACATTTATACCTATTTTTTTGTATTCACAATGGGATATTCTTTTTATTAAAGAGTTCTCCACATTTTATAAGATTCACATTCCTCAGGATCTGGATCTGCTCTAATTAAACTAAGAGCTAGGATTTTTAAAAATATATTAACACACTGATGGTGAAGGTTCATATTAACAAAGATACAATTAAAACTAAATTCTTTAATGTATGATGACAAACTGAAGACAAATGTATGCACATTTTTTGAAGAATATTTTAAATCGTACAAAAATATTTTATGTCATGCAGTAGAGCAGAGTAGAGTCTTCTTTATTATAAGTCACCAGTTAAGATTGACTTTTAGGGGCATCTCAGGGGCTCAGTTGGTTAAGGGTCTGACTCTTGATTTTGGCTCAGGTCATGATCTCAAGATACGAGGGTAGAGCCCCACATCAGGCTCTGTGCTCAGTGCAAAATCTACTTGAGGATTCTCTTTCTTCTTCTGCCCCTCCCCCTGTTCATGCTCTCTCCCTCTCAAAAAAATAAATAAATCTTTAAAAAAAAAAAAAGACCTACTTCTAAAATTTTTCTCCTCCTCCTTATCCATTCTGTAGTCATTTGGTCCACAAGCTGGGCCACAAGTATACCTTTATTTATTTTTTTTTAAGATCTTATTTAGTTATCTGAGAGAGAGTGAGAGAAAATGAGAGAGCATGAACAGGGAGAGTGTTAGAGGGAGGGGGAGAAGCATGCTCCCTACTGAGCAGGGAGCCCCATGTGGGTCTCGATCCCAGGACCCCAGAATCATGACCTGAGCAAAGGGTAGATGCTTAAATGACTGAGCTACCCAGGCACCCCACAATCTTTCTAGTGAAAAAGTTGTGCGCATAGATATATACTTACGGTTTTCTTTAATTCCTTGCTACTTGAAATGTGGTCCACAAATTAGCAGCATCAGCATTGCTTAGGAGCCCATTAGAAATTCAGAACCTCCAAACCCCAGATATACTGAATCAGAATCTGCATTGTAACAAGATTTCCAGGTCTTTTCTTTTCTTTTCTTTTCTTTTTTTTTTCTTTTCTTTTCTTTTTTCTTTCCTTTCCTTTTCTTTTTGTTTCTTTTCTTCTTTTCCTTTTTAAGATTTTATTTATTTATTTGAGAGAGAGAATGAGAGAGAGTGAGAGAGCACTCGAGGGTCAGAGGGAGAAGCAAACTCTCTGTTGAGCAGGGACCCTGATGCTGGACTTGATCCTGGGACTCCAGGATCATGACCTGAGCCAAACACAGTTGCTTAACCAACTGAGCCACCCAGGTGCCCCCAGTTGTTTCTTATATACACTGAGCATTGCTCTAAATGCCTGCTGCATTTTTGAGGGACCAAGAGTATTTGGAAATTAATTATTTCTTTTAATTTAGATAAATGTGTTCATCTTAGTGTTGGAACACAGCATACCATTTATCCCAGAGAGATGAACCTATTATGGTTATTATATCAAATTGAAATCTATGTGAACTCTGGCTAATTTTTTTTTCCATTGAAGTGTTGGTCTTCTCTCCTTTCTCCCCGGTTTTCAACATGCAAAAGGAAATCTCTTGGTATCAGGAATCTTTGCTCAGATAAGTAACAAATCCAGTGAAAGGAGTGTTTTCTGTCAGGCTCTTCTTCCTGTGGCTCCAGTAACTGATTACCAATGGTTTTCATGGCCTCTCTAGTGCTTTTTCCTTTGTTCTCTAAGTTGACAACAGAACTCTCAAAAATGGACATTTTTAGATTACGGAGAAGGTCGCAGTTAGGTATGGATTGGGAGCAAGTTTGACATCTGACTCGTTCTGAAATACTCATCCCTGCTTCCTCTGGGCTCCCATACCATATTGGTTATTCCTCTATTAGTAGGGCTTATTTTGTTCTGTCTTTCATTATATCTGTTATATGCCTGCCTCTCCAACTGGATTATAAACTCTTTGGGGGAAGAAAGAATCCATATTCATTTTTATTCCCCCTATCACATTTACATCTAGTACAAAGCCTTCTAGTACCACATACTTAAAAAATTTACATGTCAGAAATTTACTATATACAGATCTCTGTATGCATCACTGATATCTTTCTTCATAAAATGAGTTGTGTTGTCATGGAGACATCAAAGATCATGACTTGTAGATTAAGGGTAGAAATTGGACAATAAGTCTTGGTTATTGACCAGCAGAATGCAAAAGTTTTATTTCCACAGCCCCAGTTATAGCAGATGGACTATAGCACTCTAAAATTTGATCTGGTAGCATTCATTAAAATCTGTGAATGAGCCAGATGGTAAAGAGTTGTACTGGGGAGAGTGGGCTTTAGATGTAATAGACCAATAATTTTCTGATAACTTTTGTTTTCTTTTCAAATTTTGTAACCTTTCAGAGAGTTTCTTCCATCATTCACTTCACTATTTCCCATCATCCATAAGTAATGAAAGGGCATGGTGGCCTCCCTGGTTTGAATCCTGGCTCCATCACTTACCAGTCCTGAAACCTCTCTCTGCTCACATTCATTTTTGTAAAATAGGGATAATAAAAATTTTACTTAAGCCATGATTAATTGAGCCATAGAACAGTGTCTGACACATCATCAGTGATACATATGTGTTTGATTCTATTATTATCCTTCAATGGAAAGAATAAAAATAAGCCTGTGGTTTGGCTTGGAATTGCCAACACCCGAATACTTCGCAAGATCATTATGCATCAGTAAAATCTGAGGGTACACACTGATATATCGTATCCATTCAGTAAAAACTTCAACCAATGGGCTAAATGCTATTTTTCAGAGATCTCAAGTTTCTCCTCAAGACCACTAATTCTAGGGTGTTTTAGTTTTGGTTGCTGTTCCTGCAGTTTTCTAGTTAGTACATGTGGCAGACAGACCCTAGGGCTTTCCCGTGAGCCCCTGCTTCCAGGTGCCCATGGCTTTGAGTAATAAATCCCCTTTACCAAGTGTGCGTGGGCACTGTAACTTGTTTCTAACCAATAAAGTATAACAAAGGTGATGGAATATCACTCCTGTTATGGCATTGTGCTATATGAGTCTTTTTTAGCAGACTGCAGGGGAGGAGATTCTCCTGGCTGGCTTGGTGGAGTAAACAGCTGTGTTTATGCAACCAAAAACTGTGAGACTCCCTCTAGGACCTGAGGGGGCCTCCAGCCAGTTACCTGCCCCAAGGTCGGCCTTCAGTCACACAACAACTGACTGAGCTTGGAAGAAGAGTCTTCCCCTGTCAAGATTTCAGATTGAAATGCAGCCCAACTGGCCTTTTGATTGCAATGTTCCAACCCATTAGAAATTATAAAATAGTAAATATGAGTAGTTTTTGGTCACTAAGTTTGTGGTGATTTATTATACAGTCAAGGAAAACTAGTATAGTCCAGTCACCAGCATGTAAGTGAGACACACATTCAGCAATGGGTCTACAATCTTCCTTGCTACGTCTTCAGCTGTGCTGTGGGGATTGGCGGTCTTTAAGGTCAGCTGGCATGACCTGGATCAAACTATTTTTAGGCCAGATTCCACTTCATATTAAAGAATTAGCTTGGAGTTATGTTGGAGATAAAATAATTCTTCCTTAATCATATCATTCTTTCAGTTCTTATCACCTTAAAAAAATAATAGACTTTATTTTTTATAACAGTTTCAACTTGAAAGAAGAATTAGGCAGATAGCACAGACAACTCCCATAACCACCCCCACCCTGACAGTTTCCTCTGTTATTAACATAGCGCATTAATGTGGTACATATCTTATAATTGATGAGTCGACATCAATATATTATTATAGCTATTTATTAAGCAAAGTATAGTGTCATATATCCACCATTATAGTATCACACACAGTAGTTTCACCACCTTTCAAAATCCCATGTTTCACCTACTCATCCTTCATCTTTCCAAAACCCATGACAGCCACTCACCTTTTTACTCTCTCTATAGTTTTGTGTTTTTCAGGTTATTATGTGGTTCAAATAATGTAGAATGTAGCCTTTTCAGATTGGCTTTATTTGCTTGGCAATATGCATTTGTGGTTCTACCATGTCTTTTTATGGCTTGATAGCTCATATTTGGTATTACTGAGTAATATTCCATCATAAGAATGTAGCACATCTTGTTTATCCATTCACCTGCTGAAGTACATTTTGCCTCCAGATTTAGGTAATTATGAATAAAGCTGCTATAATCATTCATGTGCATGTTTTTATGTGGACATGTTTTCATCACAATTCGGTAGCTATCTAGAACTTTGTTTGCTGGATTTTATGGTAAGACTCTTGAGCTTTGTAAGAAACTGCCAAACATTCTTCCAAAGTGGCTGTACCATTTTCCATTCTAAGCAGAAATCTATGAGAGTTCTTGCTTCTCTATATCCTCCCTAGCATTTGGTGTGGCCAGTATTTTCGATTTGGGCCATTCTAATGAGTGTGCAGTCATATCTCATTGTTATTTGAATTCATAGTTCCCTAATGATGCTAATGTTGAATTTCCTTTCATATGTTTGTCATCTGTGTATCTTCTTTGTTGAGGTATCTATTTAGATCTATGTCTAAATCAAGTTGTTCATTTTCTTACTGTTAGGTTTTAAAGGTTGTTTGTATATTTTGAATAATAGTCCTTTATCAGGACTATTTTTGTTTTGAAAATATTTTGTCACAGCATGTGCTTGTCTTTTAATTATCTTAAAGATGTCTTTTGCAGAGCAGAAACTTAAAAATTTTAATTAAAAGTGATTGTTCTTTTAGTATTATGATTGAATTGGGATAACCTTTCAATAGAGGAAACTGCTGACTTTGAGGGGTCTGGGATAGAAAGGTAATATGTCGCTACCCATACTTGTTCTTGTTGGTCTGTTTCAGAAGCATACCTTTTATTTTTAAATACATGGAAGAACAGAAGGTTTTGTTAAGATTTAAAGTTAAAACTATGTATGACAACTATATAAGTCCCCAATGACAAATATATAAATGGCACTTAATATTATGCCCTCTCAAGTCAATTTTTTTCCTAGTAATTCAACTGTAATATGATCATATGAGGTAAGACCACAGATAATGTCAGCTGTGTTCTCAAAATTGGAATCACTTTGGCTTTTACAGTAATTATTAGAGAGGAACTGAGAAATTCACTCTAGTATCTTTTCTTTTAGAGCAATTACAAAGAAACGGTAACATTACAATATAGTAATTGTTTGAGACTTGTACTTTAAGATTTTTTTTTTTAACAAAAGGAAGATTGCTATATGTTCAGCATGCAGCCCCTTTACATAAATCCCAAACTTCTTTTTAATGGCAGAAGAAGCCCTTCCAGATTTGGCTGTGACTTTCTTTCTCAGCCTTATTAACTCCATTTCCACTCTCCTCACACGTATTGGATAATACCCAAAGTTTTCACTTACATTTTGGGCTTTTGCATATGCTAGTTTTAGTCCTTGAAATATCTTTCCATCCAAGACTTCTCTTCTCCTGGGAAGTGCTACTTATCTTTCAAGGCCCATTTCAGTGAGCACTTCAATCCAGAGTAGCTGCTTCAATATAGAACCTACCCCTACATCTATTTTATCTCTGGTAACTTGCCACAGGAATTGCTTACCTGTCAATTCTTTGTCTTGGAGAGGAAGAACTTCAAAAGAGGGGAACATTTATTTTTTTCGTCTTTTGTCTCTCCAGCGTCTAGTACAATGTTTGACTCATAGTAGTTGCTCAGCAAATGCTTGTTGGAAAATTGCAGATAGTAGAAATATCTCTGGCAATTCATACCTACTGCAAGGGAAACATCTGGTTGTGATTTTGGCTCTTGAAGCTTTCATGAGTGCCAATCACAACAAAAACAATATCCTTCCAATGATTACTTAATGCTTTTATATAATTGAAGAAAAGAAGATAAATTAAAAAAAAATTCTGCCAGTTGTTCAACAGATGTTAGGTTGTATATGGATGCCAACTTACATGAAAGATATGGCAGTTGCTTTTTGTTAGGCAATTTTAAAAGGCAAAAATAAGAATTGCAACTTCTTTCAAGAAATGTCTCCAAAAACAAAGGAAACAAAAGCAAAAATGAATTTTGGGGACTTCATCAAAATAAGAAGCTTCTACACAGCAAAGGAAACAGTCAACAAAACAAAGAGGCAACCCACAGAATGGGAGAAGATACTCGCAAATGACACTATGGACAAAGGGCTGATATCCAAGATCTATAAAGAACTTCTCAAACTCAACAGCCCCCCAAAAAGATAATCACATCAACAAATGGACAGAAGGCATGAACAGACACTCTCCAAAGAAGACATACGAAT
The DNA here is from genome assembly GCA_004023965.1 of Spilogale gracilis. NCBI lineage: Eukaryota > Metazoa > Chordata > Mammalia > Carnivora > Mephitidae > Spilogale > Spilogale gracilis. The sequence continues at coordinate 19,798 of PITA01010153.1, forward strand.
GGTTAACAGGCACATGAAAAAAATCTTCATCATCATTAGCCATCAGGGAAATTCAAATCAAAACCATATTGAGGGAGTGCCTGGCTAGCTCAGTCATTAAGCGTCTACCTTCAGCTCAGGTCATCATCCTGGGGTTCCAGGATCAAGCCCCACATCAGGCTCCCTGATTGGCGGGAAGCCTGCTTCTCCCTCTCTCACTGCCTCTGCTTGTATTCCCTCTCTAGCTGTGTTTCTGTCAAATAAATAAATAAAATCTTAAAAAAAAATTGAGATGCCATCTTTCACCAGTTAGAATGGCCAAAATTAACAGGACGAGAAACAACAAATGTTGGAGAGGATGTAGAGAAAAGAGAACACTCTTACACTGTTGGTGGGAATGCAAGTTGGTGCAACCACTTTGGAGACCAGTGTGGAGATTCCTTAAAAAATTAAAGATAGAGCTGCCCTATTATCCTGCAATTGCACTACTGGGTATTTACCCCAAAGGTACAGATGTAGTGAAAAGAAGGATCCTATGTACCTCAGTGTTCATAGCAGCAGTGGCCATGATCACCAAACTGTGAAAAGAGCCCAGATACCCTTCAACAGATGAATGGATAAAGAAGATATGGACCATATAAACAATGGAATATTACACCTCCATCAGAAAGGATGAATACCCAACTTCTGTATCTACATGGATAGGACTGGAGGAGATTATGCTGAGTGAAATAAGCCAAGCAGAGAAAGTCAAGTATCTTATGGTTTCACTTACTTGTGGAACATAAGGAATAACATAGAGGATATTAGGAGAAGGAAAGGAAAAGTGAATTGGGATAAATTGGAGGGGAAGATGACGCATGGAAACTGTGGACTTTGAGAAACAAACAGAGGGTTTTGGAACGGAGGGGAGTGGGGGGATGGGTAGGCCTGGTGGTGGGTATCAAGGAGGGCATGTATTTCATGGAGCACTGGGTGTGGTGCATAAACAATGAATCTTGGAATACTGAAAAAATAAAATATAAAACAAATTGAAAATGAGTATCTTTCTCTAGAAATTTTATGTGTGTTTGTGATTTGCTGCTATATGAGTAAATAAATAATTTTGTTTTAGGGGAAGTAAGTGTGGAAGAATATTCCTTCTTGATGAATTCTTTTATTGTTAATAGATGTCCTTCTATGTACATTACACATCTGTTTTGTTATAGTATTGTGAAAATACACGTGACTGCAGTCCTGCCTACTTCATATATATTTTTGACATATTATAGTCATAGATACTCAAGAGGTATTTATTGAGTTAACATAGAGACATATGAATGAATTAATGAATTCAAGGAAGTTCTTCAAATCCTACATTCTTTCTGAATAAGTGTGGCAGAATTAGTTTTAGATCTTTTCTCTTTTCAAGGTCTTCTTGTGAGGTCAGAAGGCTTACAGGGTCAGAGGGATGTCATGAACACCTTTATCCTCCCTCATACTCAGTCATATATTACAGTTTGACTTTCATGCCTAGTGATGGTAGTGTATCTGCAAGGGTTGCTGGGTTGGCTGTACTCTCACAGAGTGGGTGGTGAGTTCTGTGTCTGGTCTCTGCCCAGTCTTATGATAGGTATTCTGGAGGATTCAGAAAGTTAACACATTGTCACTACTCCCCAGAGTTAATCACTTAGCTACAGGGAACACAGAATGACTTTTGGATTAAGGAGAAAACCATTGTAGGAAAGAGCTGGAGGTAGGAATATAGGAAGTAGTTTGGCACTCTCCCAACCTACACATTCTCCATCTGACCCAAGTTCATTGCTCATCATTTGTCCTCTTGTTTATTTATTCATTCATCTGTTAATTCATTAACTGAATGTGAATTGGCCACTATTGTGTTTCAAGTACCTTGCTGGATACAGGAAATATAGTAGTGAGTGAAAACAGATGCCATTCCTGGCAATAAACAAAGAGCTATATCAATAAATGTGAAATTACAATTGTGGTAAGAGCTACAGAGGGAAAGGGGGCAATAAGGCCAAAGACTAGGCATATGTGTCTTTGATCCTCCATGTCTTGCATGTTTCCTGGTGCCTTACAGGTACTTAAAAGGCCTTAGGGATGTATTAGAACAAGGCAGTGACAGAAAATTCCATTTACTTTGCCTTGTACCTACCCACCTGTGCCCTTTGAATGGTTGTTCACTATACTGACTGTAAGTTTCCATCTACCTAGTTTTTCTTTGAGAACCTTTAAGTAATTATGGGACTAATGGCTCCTGGTCTTGAGCTTCTTTGACATCTTGGTTACCACTTGGTGCTCATGCATGTGCCCTCTAGAAAGGCAGAAGAATTGGCACCATCAGCAGAAGTTTTGACCCACTTTGGGCAGGAACTAAGTGACAAATCCTTCATCATTTGTTCCCCTGGGTGGACATTCTGAAAAATACCTGTGGTTCTTTCCCTAATTTTCTCCCACACAACTCATTCTTGCTCCTGGAAGTATACTTCCTATTAACACACTATTCACCTCAGGTTCTGCTTTTTGGGCAAACGGGTTAAGATACCATGTCTTTGACTTTCTTGGGTTTCTATCTTATTTTATTGGAGAAAGGCTGCTTCTTAAGAGAAGAATTTTGGGGGGGAGTTTTTTTGTTTTTTTTTTTTTGTAAATTTGTAATTTCTGAAAATATTTTAACAATGATTGGTAGGAATTTGCCTTTGTATGGAATTCAAGGTTGGAAACAATTTTCCTTTAGAGTCCTGAAGGTGTGATTCTACCTACTAGTTTCCAGCTGAAGTGAAATTTAAAAACCATTTCTGACTCTCATGCAACTTAATTTTTATGAGCACCCTTTCTGGAGGCTTTCTGGATCACCTCTTTATTCCAATCTGAAATGTATAACTCTGTGTTTTGTGGGCCTATCATCTATTGTGCTGAGAATTCAATACTCTTGGATTTATTTATTTATTTATTTTTTCATTCCTGTTTTGTGTTCTCTCTCTGGAAATCTCAGTGTTCAGATATTGAATCTTCTAAACTTATCTTCTAATTTGCTTATGACTTATGTGTTTTTTTTTTTCCTTTCTTCTATATGCTGGAGATTTCTTCCTCTTTATCTTTGACATCTTCTGGTGAATTTGCATTTGTATTCTCAAGTTTAAAATTTCTCAAAGCCTATTTTTTCTTGAATTAAAAAAAGTCTGTTCTTATTTATTGTTTGTAATATTTTTTCTTATCTTTGCCAGAATTCTGAGGGTTGAGTGGGATTGAGGTATGGAGTTATGAGATGTCAGCATCCTGTATACATCTCTTCCTTTAACACCCTTGTTCTCAGTTCAAAATTTCCCTCCTGACCATGGTTTTATAACTGAACCAATGGGAATCTACTCTTTGTGGAATTACAGACAGACACTATAGTGGATGGAGCTTTCACACAAAAAACTTTATACTACCAATCAGGAGATCGCAGAGAATAACTTCCAAGGCTGTGAGTCCCCAAGTAAAGGTGAGTGTGTTTCTTTTATTAGAGTTATGATGAATATTCAGAAAGGGGTGCAGAGGTGAGCATGTTTCCTAAGGAAACCTGCCTATAAGTATATTGTATGTTATGTTGATGAGGTTTGTGCCCCTCCTTGCGTGGAAATTTTAATATTATAATGAGATAGAAGGGGTCACTCCATGGTCCATCTGTGCAAGTGTGAATTGGCAGTCAAACTGGTTTAGGCCTGCTGGAGCTCTGCCAGTTGTTTGTGTCTAAAAGATAGGGCAGACATTCCTATGAAGAAGAAAGGTGGGAGGAGGGCCATTGGGGGTCTCGCTGGTGATAGTCTGGTATATCCTACTGCAAAGAGCCTCTGCTTTTTTTTTTTTTTTTAAAGATTTTATTTATTTGACAGAGAGAAACACAGCCAGAGAGGGAACACAAGCAGGGGGAGCGAGAGAGGGAGAAGCAGGCTTCCTGCCGAGCAGGCAGCCCAATGTGGGGCTCGATCCTGGGTCTCCGGGACCATGACCCAAGCCGAAGGCAGTAGCTTAACCAACTGAGCCACCCAGGCGCCCCAGAACCTCTGCTTTTACCTCTGAAGGATGGGAGAGATACAGTGACCCATTTGTACAAAACAAAGGAGAGGAGCTCAGCTTGTGACTTCCTTTAACAAACCTTCAACCGTTTCTGTACTTTCAGCATTAGCTTCAGCCCTTGTTCAGGAAGAAATAGTTCTGCTAATTTCCAAGGTTTTAGAGAATTATTTGGTGAAATCTGGCTGGGTCTCAGCTTTTCTCAATGCTATTTTAAGGTATTTTGTTTTGTTTGTTTTGTTTTGTTTTAGGTCTGTCATTTACCACTGTTTTATTTGCTCCCCAGCTTCCAAAGTTTTGCCACAGCCTCCCCTGACATCGTTTCCATCCTTGTAGCGTTATATGTCCAGAAAGATCTCTGTTTTGTCATTTTAGTTGACTTTTGATAGTATGTAAAAATAGATAATTGTGTTCAATCAGCCTTTATGTGGAAGTCTTTAGATGGTCTGTTTTTTGGATTATATTTGCACAACACAATAACATCAAACATATAGCTTACAAATTAACTTTTTGGAAGAAACAAATATTTTGAAATTCTAGTCAGTTATATTCCCTGATATAATAGCTTATATTAAAAATGCAAATATTTAAAGTCTAAACCTAGAGTGGCCTAAAAATGTCTGCCTGTGTCCTAAGTTCATGCAACTTGTGTCTATCCATTTACCATCTATTTCTATCTAGATGGTGTAGCACATAATTAAACTTGCTGATATTTCCAAGATTTAAAAAAAGGCAAGTATTGCAACAGTCTTTAAAAATTAAAATTGTACATGTCATTAAGTTATTTAATGGGACTATGGAAATTTCATTAAATAGAGGGGTCAGGATGATGATGTTTCTCAAACTCAGCACTACTGATATATTGGGCCAAATAATTCTTCTTTGTAGAGGATTATTCTGTGCATTGTAGAATGTTTAGTAGCTTCTGTGGCTTCTACCTACTAGGATGTCACTAGTACCAACCAAATGTAACCTTAGGAGCAAAATTGCCTCCTATAAAGAACCACTGTTGTATGGTATAGTATAGGAGTTAGCAAACATTTTCTATAAAGGGCCAGATAATAAATATTTTCATCTTTTTGGGTGATAGTGTCTCTTCTGTGGCTGTTTAAATCTATTGTTATAGAGTGAAAGCAGCCACAAGCAATACGTTAAAAAAAATGGGCATGACTGAATTCCAATAAAACTTTATTTACAAAACCAGGCAGAAGACCATATTTGATCCACGGGTTTCACTTTGCCAACTACAGGTATAGTAGAAAGAGCAGAAACTTTGGAGAAAGAGTTGGATTTAATCCACTTACAAGCTACATGATCTCAGGTAAACTTATGAAAATAACAGTGCCTATTACATGGAATAATAGGATCAAATGGAAACTTAGATGAGAAAGTTTTTAAGATATGATAATAATATTTGTCTTTTTTGGTCCCTGTCAAGAACTCCATAATTAAAATAGTGTTAATGTCTATCAGTAACTCTTTTAAAATCAAATGTGCCTTTCCCCTGCACTAGATGGTGAACTTCTGGAAATCAACAGATGATTCATTGGCATGATTTATGTCTTCCCACTCTGTGCCTGGAATAGTATCATTGTTTATTAAGTGTTTAGTGAAAAAATTTAGTGCATTCTACTATACTCAGTGCAGTTTCATTTCATATTTATGTTTGTAATATTTCTTAAGAAGAGATACATTTTCAATACAACTTTAAAAATAATCTTTGCAGGGCATCTGGGTGGTTCAGTTGTTTAGGCGTCTGCCTTCAGCTCAGGTCATGATCCTGGAGTCCCAGGATAGAGCCCCACATCAGGCTCCCTGTTCGGCAGGAAGCCTACTTCTCCCTCTCTCACTCCCCCTGCTTGTGTTCCCTCTCTAGCTGTGTTTCTCTCTGTCAAATAAATAAATGAAATCATAAAAAAAAAGGCTAACCTATGACATCATTTGCATAAATAAACAAAATCTTAAAAAATAAACAAAAATAATCCTTGCTTCCAACAATAATAAACATGATAAAACATTTTACCCGAAAAATGATAGATCAAATGGTTTCATGAATAATTGTAAGAAACATTTTGTACTTTGCCACAGCCTCCAAAAGTGCTGGAATGAATTATTTTTACACTGTGTATACTATTAGGAACATAAAAAATAACAATATAATTTTTATAAGAATTAGCATATTAAAAAAATTGTCTGTCTCTTATTGTTTCTCTTCAGTTATAAGAACTGACCCTGATTTTAGGGTCTAACCATCTAATGCAAGTATTTGTGGTTCATTTTTTCCTACTGAAACATATGCAATAAACTAATTCTGCAGAAGAATTAAGATTTTGAGACACATTAGAGGTAAACTAAATTAATTAAAGATAACAGAACTGGGTCAAGGGTTAGAAGACTGCAATTCTAACACCATGACTAGATTTTAATTTTTATATATTCTTTTATGTCCAAGGAAGGTATGCACTGTGCATATTGTCAAACTTTGGAAGAAATGAGTGACTTTATTTTGAAACAACTTTGGAGAATGGTATTGGGGAAGGTATGCTAATTCTACCAAGTATTAGAGAGAATCGTGTCCCATCTTGGGAATAAAAAAAAAATGTTGAGTGCTTCAAAAAATTCTGATACCTCTAAATTCCTAAAAGTAGAAACCGGTTTTGACACTGTTCAGTTTTACTTGTTGCTCTGTTGAGGTCTGTGGAGAAGGAAAAAAAGTAAACAACACTAGGTATAAGAAATACCTAGACAGATAACAAAAGCTAAACTCCTAGCAGAACCACCACCCCTGTGTGGGAGAATCCAGATCCAGGTTAGGATGGGTAAACCAGACAGCTGCCTGAAACACCCATCTTCTAGGCATGCTACATTTTTGGAAGGAAATCAGAAATGTGTTGCCATATTTTCTCGTAATGACCTATACAGAGATAGTGATGTGACCTACTGAAAATTTCAGTCCTCTCTTTCTTCTTTCCTTCCTGCCCACCCCAACCCCCACTACTCTCTTCTGTAGAAAGATTCCCATGGCCATCTTGGGAGACTTGGAGATCGCAGTGTGGCTCCTTAGGCAGGAATAGACTCTCTAGCTAGTAGTATTTCTTTTTCCATCTCTTAGAAGAATGCACAGGCTTTGTGATGCTAACACCTAGGACCATGAAGTACTTTCTTTTTTTTTTTAAAGATTTTATTTATTTATTTGACAGAGAGAAACACAGCGAGAGAGGGAACACAAGCAAGGGGAGTGAGAGAGGGAGAAGGCAGGCTTCCCGCCGAGCAGGAAGCCCGATGCGGGGCTCGATCCCAGATCTCCGGGATCATGACCTGAGCCGAAGGCAGTCGCTTAACCAACTGAGCCACCCAGGCGCCCCAGGACCATGAAGTATTTTCTACAGGCCTTAAGGCTCTATTATAGGAAGAAACATGGAATGGAGACTTTTGATGGAAACAGCATAAGAATGGATTGACCCATGAGGTAGATGGGTAGATACAAAAATTTACCACTAAGGCAGCACTCAGAGGCCCCATTCTCACCCCAGGACTGGAGCTGGTGACTGACCACCATTGACTCATTCTCCTGGAAGTACCCTGGACTGTGTGAAGTCACTTCACTCAAGGTTACACTTCTCTTTGGGGGAGCCTGCCATCAGATGCCTGGTCATTGCAGGTATACAAAGGTCTGGTTTCTTTGCATTCATTAAAGGGAACTCTTCAGTTTTAGAAGCTTCTGCAGAAGCACATCACATTCTCAACTTTCCTTCTGCCACATTGTCTTTCCTCCTTTCTCACAAGTGTGTGGATCCCAACAGCACTTGTCAGTAAATGTCCTGCTTGCAAAAATCTTCAAATTTTATAATTTATTCCTTTTGAGCTTGATCTGTGGCAGTTGACAATAGAAGTAGTCCTAGAAAGACTGTAAAATGGGATTTTGGAGCTTGGTCACTCACCAGCAGGGGCAATTGCATTTGTAAGGTTTAGAGGAAATAATAATCATGGAGAGTATGGCATTAGACTAGAGCTTCTATATCAGTTTGCTAGGATACTATAAGAAAATCCCACAGACTGGGTAGCTTCAACCACAGAAATTTATTTTCTCATAGTTCTAACAGCTGTAAGTCCAAAATCAAGGTGTTGTTTGAGGTGCCTGGGTGACTCAGGTGGTTAAGAATCTGACTCTTGATTTTGAGTTAAGCGTTGTGGGATCAAGTCCTGCATTGTGCTCTCTGCTTTGTAGGGAATTTGCTAAATCTCTAAATAAATAAATAAATCTTTAAAAAAATAAAAATTGAAAAAAAAAAAAAAAGCCCTAAAGCCAAAAACCAGAATCAAGATGTTGGCAGAATTGATCCCTTTGGTGAGGAAAGAATTGTTCCTGTCTTCTCTCTCTGACATGGAGATGGCTACTCACATGGCATTCTCCCTCTATAGACGCCTGTATCCAGATTTTCTCTTTTTGTAAGAGCAGTGGTCAGACTGGATTAGGTCCCACTCCTAATGATCTTATTTTAACTAAATTACTTCTTTAAAGATCCTATGTCCAAATATATCCATATTCTGAGAAACTGGAGTTTGACTTCAGTATATGAATTTCAAAGGGATGCAATTCAAGTCATAACTGCTTCCCTGACAGCTCATTAAAGGAGTCTCATTTCCTGTAAGCAAGCGCATTAAAACATAAAGATTAAGCTCAAGATCTATTGTAAGAGTAGCAGAGATCTAGTGAAGGTTGGGTTCTAAGCTGTGACTGGCCTATGTCAGCAGTCAGCATCAGGGCTCTGACTTGAAGGAGTGGGACCTTGTGACTCGGAATGAGTACATCTATGTTGACACATTTAAAATATCTCAGGTTTCCTATTAACTCTGTGTACCTGGAAAAGTGGACTGCTCCTCCTTGGTAAAGTCAACTTCTTTCCACTTGCTTGAGGATGATACAGAGGGTTCTGTCTGCAAGACAATTAGAAACTACCCTTTCTACTTCTACCTCTTCTGATGTGTGAAATTTTTCTCATTCCAAACTATTCTCCAGTTCTCAGCAGACATTGACTAGGTGTCCTACAAATTTAACCCAATTCTGACACTAGCTACTTGGAGTTAACATAAAACCCACAGGTTAAAAGCTCAGTTCCATTAGATGCTCCTCCTCTCAGATGCCAGTCATAAATTCCAGTTGTAGTCTGCACTTCTGACTGTCCAGCTATAAGTTGGAGGTTCCAACAACCCCTCCTTGGGTTTTATAGTTTGCTAGAATGGCTCACAGACCATAGGGAAACATTTACTTACATTTACCAATTTTTGGAAAAGGCTACAATACAGCAACAGTCAGATGAAAGAGATGCGTAGGGCTAGGTATGAGGCTGGAAGGAATGTGTGAAGCTTTCATGCCTTCTCCAGACATGCCACCCTCCCAGCAGCTCAGTGTGTTCAACAACACAAAAGCTCATTAAATCTCATTGTTCAAGAGTTTATATAGAGCTTAATCATCAGCTCCACACCCCTTTCCTCATCACAGAGGTTGGTGAGTGGGAATGAAAATTCTAATCTTTTAATCATTTGTTCTTTCTGATGAACAGTGCCATATTGAAGCTGTCTGGGGGTCCCACCCTAAGTCACCTTACTAGCATAAATTCAGGTGTGTTCAAAAGTGCTCCTTATTCATAGCCAAAGATATTCCTATCACCCAGGAAATTACAAGGGTTTTAGGAGCTCTGTGCTAGGAACCAGGCACAAAGACCAAATATATTTCATATTGTATCACAGCAGGGCTAGAACATAAATTTGAATAACAGTCATTGATATGGCAACACTTCCCCAAGTGCAGTACTTAATCCTTGAGCAAGAACCCAGTGTTGTACATGGAATGTAGCTCCCTAAAATCCATATGTTGAAACCTTAACACCTAATGTGACTGAATTTGGAGATAGGGCCTTAAAGAGGTAAAAAGTGTTGAATGAGGTCCTAAAGGTGGACCCTACTCTGATTTCGCTGGTGCCCTCATAGAAGGAAACCTAGCCAGAGCTCTTTATCTCTACCATATGAGAACACAACAGAGGGAAGGCAGCCATCTGCAAGCCAGGAAGAGAGCTCTTACCTGTAACTGAATTTGCTGGTCCCTGATCTGGAACTTTCTAGCCTCTATAAGAGTGAGAACATAAATTTCTGTTATTTAGGCTGCACAGGCTTTTTTTTTATGGCAGCCCAAGCTGACTAATGTCCCCAGGGAGAGTGTGAACCCACAGCTTGAAAGGGCATAGATAGAACTGGATCTCGAGGGGGCTGGATCAAGGATGAAAGAATTTAAAGTTAAAGAAGACAGAGTTGATTGCCATGGGAACATGCTCCTGTGATCCAGGATTTAATGCTGGCAAGGTGTCAAGAGGTGCTGTTAATTTAACATTGGGTTGGCCCTTAAAAGTGTGGAAACGTGTTGGTCCACAGTAAATAAAGTAGAAATGCCAGAACTTTGGTGTGGAGGAAGAGATCAAAATTTTAATTACCTGAAAAGCAGGTAATTGGGCCTGCTATAATGGATTTACTAGTATATAGTTGTATCTATATGTATATTTAATGGAGTCACATATATTGGCCAAAACCCCATTAATCGACTATATTCAATGGGAGAGCCTCAGGATACATCAGTTATTAAAATATAAGCAATATCCTAATGAGATGGACAAAAACATTTTTTTTAAGTTTTATTTATTGGGGAGCCTGGGTGGCTTAGTGGTTAAGCGACTGCCTTCAGCTCAGGTCATGGTCCCGGAGTCCCCAGATCCAGCCCTGCATCAGGCTCCCTGCTCCGCAGGAGGCCTGCTTCTCCCCCTCACACCCCCTGCTTGTGTTCCCTCTGTAGCTGTGTTTCTATCTGTCAAATAAAGAAATATAAATAAATAAAATCTTTTTTTAAAAAAAGGTTTTATTTCTTTATTTGACAGAGAGAAACACAGCTACAGAGGGAACACAAGCAGGGGGAGTAAGAGAGGTAGAAGCAGGCTCCCCCCCCCCCCCCCGCAGCAGGGAGCCCTATGCAGGGCTCAATCCGAGGACTCCAGAATCATGACCTGAGCCAAAGGCAGATGCATAAACAACTGAGCCACCCAGGTGCCCAGGATAATAGCATTCTTAAGAAGTATACAGAGGACTGTTCTTTGCAGAACAACATTGATTTAGGAAGAGAATGTTATAGAATTGGTCTCCCTGATAATAATGTAGATACGGTTCTATAAAAATAGATACCACTGATGATGCTCTGGCAGAGGCAGAGTGAGTGCATTTGTTATAATGACGGGCAACAGCCAAGTGAAATCAGGGAGCCTGACTTGAGTTATGGAGACGCCGAGTAGAACTTGGTGTTCCCCAGGGCAGGATACCTAGTCAGCCCTAATAGTATTGCCTAATTTGTATAACAAAAGAAAATAAGAATGGGGAATCAGCATATTGCAGGCAAACTGCTCTGATCAAAAGTCATCTGTTGACCAGATCCCCAAAGTGAATCAATTCTTATATTCAGGACCCATTAGAAAGAGGAAGATGTTGGGTCCTCACAGAGAAGAACCCTGTAACACAATTATGTTCAGTAATGGTTACTCTAAGTCTCTCCAAGGTCAACTATAATCACTTATTCAGAGTGATTAATGATATTATATATCATTTATATCAATTGATTATATATCATTGATATATAAGTTAGTTATATATCAATGATATATACAATGATATTGATATTCTCATAAAATGAGAATAAAAAAATACAAAGATATTTTGAGACTTTTGGGCATAGAATGTGAGAGGATAGGGTAGGGTCATATGGAGACCAGGTAATAAAGGGAATTTTAACTCGGGTCTTCTGGCTCACAGGTCCTCTTCAGGGAGTTGTTTACCTATGGTTTCTGAGTGGGTAATTGGCATAGATATAGTTGGTAGTCTGAAGAACTTCCACATTGGTTTCTTATCATGTGCTATGATCAACTGATCAAGTAAAATGAAAAGCTACCAGTTTTGAGTGTGACACAGAGCAGTCAGGACAGGGAACTGCAGCAAGTTCAGCTTGTGATCAAAGTACATGCAGATTTTATTGTTTTAGAGGTATATGTAGTGGGGAAAAGCACTTGTAATGCTTGGCTAATTGGTTCAGGACCATAAAGGGAAAGATTGGAGACATGGGATCTTGGGAAGAAGCATCATTCCTTGAGGAAAACAACCAGCTACTTGGTAGGAATTTAATTAGATTAACCTCTTCCATTCTGAAAATGGCAGATATTTATTTTGCTGGAAATAGACTGGTATTTTGGGTATGGGTTTTCCTTTTCTGCCCACAGAGCTTTTGTCAGCACCACTGAGGACAAGATAGTGTGATATAGTGGCATGGAATCTTGCATAACCTTGCATCAGACCAAGTGATCTGTTCTACAGTAAAGGCGGCATGGCAGTGAGCACATGACCATGAAATCCATTGATCCTATTATAAGCCATTGGGCCCCAAAACTGATGTCCTAACCGAGTGATGGAATGATCTTTTGACAGCCAAGATAGGTACCAGATTAGAGATGATTCTCTGCGAGGAGAGAGGAGCGCTCCTCTAGACTGCAAAGTACACTCTGAATCATTGTGTATTATGTAATGCTGTGTCCCAAAGAGGTAGAATACTTGGTCCAGGTGCCAACGGGCACCTCACTCAGTGAGTTATCCTTTGGAGAATTCGTTGCTACCACAACTCTACGCTCTGTAGGTTTTGAAATTCCTGAGTCATGGAGTGAGAACAATTCCACTGGAGATAGTGAGTTTCCCATTAAACTTCACACTATGGCTGCCTATCAATCACTTTGAGATCCGTGTGTCAAAGGACCAGTAGGCAATGAACAGAGTCACCAGCTTGGTGGGGGTAGATCAACTTGATCGTCCAGAAGAGATAACAGCACTACTACCTATTATAAATTAAGGGCAGGGAAGAATTTACTTGGTGCTGTATAACCCACTGGGGCATGACTTGGCACAACTTTACCCATTTTGATGTTAATCACCCAGGCAGGAGAAAGACATGTTAACAGGAACTGAGTTTTGTTTTGTTTTGTTTTATTTTGTTTTATTTAAGGGTGAGAGTCTTAGTTACCCTGCCAGGTAGGTTACCAAGACAAAGGATAAAAGGATATCAATGATAAGAAGAATCTGGAATGGATGGGAAATAAAGGAGAAGAAAAGTACCAATTACAATTAAAAACCAGCGTCACTGGGTCACTGGTAGGAGCTATAGTCTGTCTCATTAACCTTCGACTTGTAAGTTTTTCTAGGAAAAAAGACCAACCCAATCTGAGAAAGTCCTGGTTTCCAGAGAGGACAAGATCTCTGTAAGAGACCAATGATATGCAAAGAATAGAATATAATGGATGCTGCGTTATGCCACCTGGATTCCCCTTCAGGACAGAGGACTCCTCCTTCTGCTTGTAGGGAGTTTAGTCACTTATTGTCCACAGCTCAGTCCCTCTCCAGAAATTGCTCTTCACTTGAGGGAAGTTGCTTTGTCCAAGGTTACACTCCCTCCATCGGGGTAGCTCACATCCATAGTCTGGTGGATGTGAGGCGTCCTCACACCAGGACCTTTGCCTTAGGTAGAGTAATTCTGAAGGGCCATTCTACTTCCAGAGCTCCTTGCAGGAACGGCTGAGGTCTGTCTTGCAACTGGATTACAGTTCTTTTCCCGGCCGGTCCTGCTTCCCACACCCCACACCAGTGCTGTTCCTGAATGCACTCCCCAACGCATAAAAATCTCAGTCTGTTTCCCAGGTAACCTAGCCTATGATGGCTAGTAAAAGAAACTTTTCAATGTGCTTGGAAGAAGCCTTTGGAAGTATATCCGTTAGTTACTTTTATCCTTCATGGGTGTGAGTGACTAATCCCTTCCACTTAAAGGAAGAACTGGATGAAGTGAAGGAAAAATTGTGACATAAAATGCAATTCCAAAGGAAGTTAAAGTGATATGTTATTTTCAGGAAAATACCATTATTTTATCATAAAGAAAGAAGAATATAATTTTTAAGAATGGAAAATCAGCTCTCCTCCTGAAAATAAAAGTTGAATGACCATTAAGGAACTCCACCCATCTGGAGAGAACTCCAGGGAAAGGAAACTGCGGTACTCTGATGGGTAAGTTGTGATCCCAAGGTATCCGGAACTCGGTCAGCATCTGTTCCCTCCCCCTAAACACCAGGATTTCTCTATGGGTAATTACCCCTCTGCTGCTGGGTGTTCTAGGGAGAAGTGAGGTTCCCATCACACACCTCCCAATGCTCCCAGCAAATCCTCCTGTAAGAAGAGGGCAAAACTTAACCCTTAGATATTCGGTTGATGACATCACCTAACATGTGCATATAGGAAGGTTTAGTCACCTCTGCTTCCCAGTGTGGATGTCCAGATTTCAAAGACTGAGAAAAATGAACACTAAAATTTTCCTGCATCTAAGCTCATTGAATCTGAGCTCTAGAAGAACCTGAGGTCTAGGAATCTGACACAGACCCATCTCAGAACAATAAAGAGCCTGGATGACTCAGAAAATAGGGCTGGATTGCTGTAGAACCTGAGACAGTCTCTGGACATTGAATACATCCCTGATGACAGCTTGTTTACTTGTCATTTGTCTCTCAAAAAAGAAGGAAAAACGTGCAGAATTCTTTTGGTTTCTGTTTTTGTAATTGTTTGCAAGCCAGCTAAATGGTAATTTGCTGTATTTGATTTTCTGTTTAGAGATGCTACAGCTTCTTTAAAACATTTTCTACAGTTTCTTCATTTGTTGTCTAATACTAGGAAATAATGCACATACCCAAGCCTGCATTTTCATCACTTTAGGGACCACTAGAAGAGTCTATTTCCGAAAGAAGAAGGCAAGGATGGGGAGTAGGCGGAATGTGCTAAGAAACATGTTCCAGAGTGTGTTTCACCCATATAAATGGGAGAGGAGTGAAGGATCTCTACCACAGAAGCAGCTAGAACAGTTTTATCTTAATTCACTGCCTCCATGCTTCAGAGTTTTGCAACTGAGAAAGTAGGGTTTGTAGTCCTTTATTTTTTAAAGATCTATTTATTTATAATTTATTTATAACATATTTATAATTTATTTAATTCTTTAAATTCAGTTTAGTTAACATAGAGTGTATGATTAGTTTCAAGGGTAGAATTTAGTCGTTCATCAGTTGCATATAACTCCCAGCACTCCTTAATGTCCATCATCCAAATGCCCTAACTCCCCACCCACCTTCCTTCCAGCAACCCTCATTTTTTTTTTCTCTTAGAGTTCAGAGTCTCTTATGGTTTGTTATCCTCTTTATTATCATCTCATTTTATTTTTCCTTCCCTTCCCCTATATTCATGTACTGTTTCTTAAATTTCACATATGAGTGAAATCGTGCGGTATTTGTTTTTCTCTGCTGACTCAGGTACTTGAGAGAGAGAAAGCCTGCAAGAGTAGGGGAGAGGCAAAGGGAGAGAATCTTCCGGCAGACTCCCCTCCGAGCTCAGAGTAAGGAGAGACTTCATCTCTCCATCTATGAGATCATGCCCTGAACTGAATCCAAGAGTTGGCCACTCTCAACCGACTGAGCCACCCAGGCTGCCCTAGTTTCTAGTTCTTTAAATAACTATGGATCATTTAGATCCATAGATCAGCAGAGTTAGGTTATTTTAAATGTAATGATGACATTAGACCCAGGGACCTCTGACACCAATATCATCAAATGACTTCTCTCCTTTTTGTTTTCTATATTTAGCACCCATCATAAGTAAGCTGGGCATAAATATAGTCAACACTGATCTAGGTTATACTGTGTAGACTCCACTTTGTGAGAATTTTATGTATACTGTCTGGAAATTGCTTTCACTTTTCTGGGTACCATAGGGGCAACAATAATTTCACAGAACCTCTGCCATGATTAATTTTAAAAGTTGATTTTAAAATGATACTTCTGCGTTCTTGAGGTTAGCATATATCCTGTGATGATCAGAATTATCCCATGTCTGTCATGGTTAAATTGTAATATTTGATTATCATGGTTAAATTGTAATATTTGATGTTCTTTTTTTTTTTTTAAGATTTTATTTATTTGACAGAGAGAAACACAGCCAGAGGGGGAACACAAGCAGGGGGAGTGAGAGAGGGAGAAGCAGGCTTCCTGCCGAGCAGGGAGCCCGATGTGGGGCTCGATCCCAGGTCTCCAGGATCATGACCTGAGCCGAAGGCAGTCGCTTAACCAACTGAGCCACCCAGGCGCCCCAATATTTGATGTTCTAATTGGTCTGTGTGTCCAGTTTTTGTATCCCAAGCTAAAGAGTATGG
>PITA01010153.1:36251-73357 GCA_004023965.1 Spilogale gracilis
ATAATCTTGGTGGCTGTTTTCAGCCTATGTTTTTACAAATGAAATACAACTACATCCCAGATTGTAACAAAGGAAGAAATAGACCTTCCAGAGTGACACTGGCGCGGAGTGCTGAGAATCCCACACTGCAACCTGCTTATCTTCTTCCCCTTCAGGTTATTTCTGATGCTGCTCATTCAGATTCTTGACCCTGGCATGTCTGGGTGACTCAGTCAGTTCAGTGTCTCCCCTCGGCTTAGGTCATGATCCCAGGGTCTTGGGATCCAGTCCTGTGTGGGGTTCCTTGCTCAGTGATGAGCCTGCTTCTCCTCTACCTGCCACTTCCCCTGCTTGTTTGTTCTCTCTCTCATTCTGATAAATAAATAATAAATAAATAAATAAATAAATAAATAAATAATCTAAAAAAAAACAAGATTCTTGGTCCTAGAGAATGCTGGATACCCTAAAAGCTGTTTAGAAGATTCTATTCTGAGTAATAAGATCATATGTTTGTCATCCTAAATTACTTTGAGCAGTTTAGACACAGGGAGTCTCCTGGGTATCGTGCTGTGAGAGGTGCAATGATTTACTGCCCCACGGGCCTCCTTAAGGCACCTTTGTTCCTGTGGCTATTTGGTTTTTCCACCTTGGAATCACTCTTCTTTGGGCTATGGCACTATTACTGAGGCCCTAAGAGAACACTAAACCAATGTAAACCAAGCAAAAACTTTCTCTGAGGGGAACCTGGTGTCTCAGCTGGTTGGGTGTGCAACTCTCGATTTGGTTCAAGTCATGATCTTGGGGTAATAGTATTGAGGCCCGCATCAGGCTCCAGGCTCTTTGTCTTGTGTGGTGTCTGCTTGCCCCTCTCTCTCTGCTCCTTCCCCTGCTCATGCTCTCTCTCGCAAATAAATAAATAAAATCCTTTTTAAAAAATATTTTAGGGGTACCTGGATGGCTCAGTCCTTAAGCATCTGCTTTCGGGTGGTCATGATCCTGAAGTTCCGGGATCGAGCCCTGCATCAGGCTCCCTGCTCAATTGGAAGCCTGCTTCTTCCTCTCTTACCACTCCTGCTTGTGTTCCCTCTCTAGCTGCATTTCTTTCTGTCAAATAAATAAATAAAATCTTAAAAAAATATATTTACTCGATTCCAGGACCCTGGGATCATGACCTGAGCTGAAGATAGTAGCTTAACTTACTGAGCCACCCAGGTGCCCCCAATAAATAAAATCTTAAAAAAAAAAGCACAAAAAGGCAAAAAACAAAATTTTTCTCTGATAGGATCACCATATTCCATTGGAACCCATCATTACATAGTAAATGGGGATTTTTCCATGAGGATACGGAGCCGGGATAAACAAGCTCCACCAGCAAAGCAAAGCGTAGATCAGGGGCCCTTTTTAGGTTGTGGCTTGTTGAGGTCAGACATCGGACAGAGAGATGTCCAGTAGAGAGGCGTGAGAACATAACTGAGACAAGAGATACTCTCTGTGCGGCAGATTCTGCCGCTTTGATAGGTCATCCTGTGTCACCCTATGGCAAAGGATGGAGTGCTTCTACTAGTGAAGAAATGCAAGACAGCTGGCATAGAGAAAAAGATGGTGGCACACAGACCAGGCTCTGACTGTGTTAGGATTTCGCCAAGGACTGGCTGGCTTTCATTTCTAAGTGCCAAATGAAATTAATGGAAATTAATGAACTAATTTGTCACTGGTACCTGGATAGTATTGTATAGTGTGTGTCGTGGGCATGTGGGAGTGAGAAGAAGTTCTCCTACATATGCAGAAGGAGGTTGGCTGAACATGACAGATAGAGAATGTGAGCTACAGATTTATTGAATTTGGAGTAAGGCACTTCTTTTGAATCCCGTTTTAATATTCTATCTTTATTCTTAAAAACAGTTATCAAATTTGTTTCCTTATGTCTGCCTTTATTGATTACAAATGTTCCCAAATGTCAAAACCATGGAAAATGGCAACAAACTATCAATTCCTCATGTTAACAAGCACCACATTTACTCCAAAAGATTGGGAAGAATAGGGGAAAAAAAACCTCAGCACACAGATGACTTAAATCATGTAGTTTATAAAGATGTAGAGAAACAGACTTTGGTTAGGGTGCAAGCCGCCTGGATTTGAATTTAATTTAAAGATGGACAGTTTTTCTACAGGATTGGCATTTTGTCTTCCTGAAGCTAGAATAGATTCTATCCAGATGCTTCATGTTTTTTTGCCCTGAGAGCAAACATTTACATGGGAACAGAGCTGAATGAGCCGAACAAAGTAACCTTATAAATTCTAAATTTGGGTGATTGCATCATTGAAGTCCTAAACATACTAAGAGTCAAATCCAGCTTTTATTTTTATCGAGCATTTGCAACTAATTCCCACTGATCAAAGACAGTTCAGCCTCTCTCTCTGCCTCTGTGTCTCTGTCTTTTTGTTTTCCTCTTTGGCAAGTAAGTAGTACCCTGTAAGGATGGCATGGGAATCATTCTTCTTTCCAACAGCTCCACGATTTCACTGTTGCAAGGGGGGAAAGTGGAACGGGGAGAGGCAGTGCATTTTGGGAATTCATTAAGTGGTTGAATTCATTAAATGCTGGAAGGGGATAATTTGGACCTTTTTTGTTAACATCATAATTTGCAACTGTGTAATTATCAGGGTTTGCTTTTAGTCTGGGGCAAAATTTCATATTTATACTTCAATGAAAATGATCTACCACTTATACTGACAAAAATGTGAGCTTCTTAGTTGTGATTATTGGTAAGATGTGAGGTTTCAGAATCCTCAGCTTGCTTATTCCCGTTCTGCTGTGGATTCCAGCTGTGGAGAGTGCGGGGAGCAGAGGAGACAGACTGGCTAGGGTGGGGAGGGTGTCGGGAGAAGGCATGTGTCTTAAGCAGGAGCTTGGGGCTGGAGCTCAGAAGCTCAGGTCACATCCCCCATCATATCTCAGGTCTTTCCTTTCTTCAGCTGTGCAACAATGAAGACACTATTGCTATGGTGAGCCCAGGAACAGATCCATATTTAAGGAAAATAATACAAATATTATAAATTCTAAGTTGTGTATAAGGCATTGAAATAAGCCATTGCAACCGAAGGGCCCTGATGTTTAGGTTTTATTGACTTCATGGCAAATCCCTCTCTGGGTGTGCTAATGTTATGGGAGGGTGCAGGGAAGGGAAGGAATGTGGGTTCTTGTGTGTTGCCCTGATAATTCATAAAAGGGCTGGCATCCATGCTGTGCCGGTAGGGCTGCCTTTCAGAGAGAGGTAGCGAGGTCTTCCCTGGAACCTAAGTGGGTAGAAGCAAGAGATTGTTGTCTACTGATGACTGAAGGTTGTTAACCAGGAATTTCAAGGTATTGTCCCAACATGAGGCTTCACTGATAAGGTGACCTCTGTTACATAAATGTGATTACTCCTAAATGTGAATTCCCTAGGTAGGGACAGTTGTGTGGCTCAGTCATAGGGATATCATGCTCTCCTAGAAGTATTTTCAATCTCAATTTGCAGATGGTGATAGAGTCAGCAAGGGAACATGGAGTTAAGCTTGGATGTGTCTCGCCCTGAAGATGGCACTCTGTTCACCCACTTCATCTGAAGAATGCTTAGGGGCTGTGGCCTAGCTGAGTTTTTGCACGATGCTTGGTCTCTTCAAGTGGTTGCATGGACAAGGCTGTCAGCCAGCCAGAAAGACCCTCCATCTCTTAGGAAGATGACCCAGACACTTCCACTGTGGAGGGTTGTGCCCTCCCTTCTGCTTTGACAGCTGGTCACTGGAATGTAAATATGGACTCAGCAAAGTCCCATCCTGGAAAGATGTCAACTTCACAACACATAATTTTGCAGTTTTTAAGTGGTGCATTCACTTTCTTATAGGGACATGTTCTAGGACACACTCTCATTCTGATGCTAAAGGGTAGATTTCATGGATTTCCAAAAGGACCAGATTCTCTGAGTAATTGTTATTTGTCCTGGCCTCACCAGACGTGGGTATTGTGTGGGAAAAAGGGGAAGTTTTGCTAAGGAGAGAGAAAAGATTCTAACAAAGAATATGGCTCCTTAGTAAAGAAATCCTGCTTTTCCACAGCTGCTGGGCCTTTTCTTCTTGTCCACTACCCACCCCATTCCACTATTTCTCTATCTCTCTGGCTCTCTCTCCCTCTCTCTTTCTTTCTCTCTCTCTCTCTCTCACACACACAATGCTAACAAAAAAGTTAGCTAAGATCCAACGGCATTAAGATGCTTAAGTTTCTTTCTTTCTCTTTCTTTCTTTCTTTCTTTCTTTCTTTCTTTCTTTCTTTCTTTCTTTCTTTCTTTCTTTCTTTTTTTTTTTAAAGATTTTATTTATTTGACAGAGAGAAACACAGCCAGAGAGGGGACAGAAGCAGGGGGAGTGAGAGAGGGAGAAGCAGGCCTCCCGCTGAGCAGGGAGCCCGATGTGGGGCTCGATCCCAGGTCTCCAGGATCATTACCTGAGCCGAAGGCAGCCGCTTAACCAACTGAGCCACCCAGGCGCCCAAAGAGGCTTACGTTTCTTAAAAGCCCCCTCAAACCCTTGGGCAGGAATGCAGGTCTCCTTGTCACAGATTCATCTCCATCAATCTCATATTTGGAAATGTGATCTGCTGAGATCAGCGTGTGTCTGCTATGCTCTGGATCCCCAGCGATGGAACACATATTTCTTTTCTGAAACCATTAAGAGCCTGGTTACTTCCGCCAGAGGTGGGGCATTTCTAAAGGCAATTAAGTGCGGGCTTTTGATGGGAAGGCTTCTGTAGAGGGAACAGCTCTGGCTTCTTCAAAGCTTTCCAGCCTCGTAATCAAACCAGCTCACTCGCATTCTGGGACTGTTCCTCGAGGCTTGGAAACAGTAACTGCCGGTGCAGGTTCGAAATACATTGAAATAGGCCTGTCAAGTGTCAGTTTATACCGGAGCGATGGAGTATGCACTGACATCATGTAATCAAAAGGAAAAAATTACACCGTGTGTCTTGCCTGGGAAAAACAGACTGCAAGTTAGCAAGGCGTATTTCATGCTCCCAGCACAGAGCTGCAAGTCCTTCCTTTATTTACTCACGGAGCCCCCCTTTAGCTACCTGGTGCTGGTTTACAAATAATCAAAGCGTGGGGCCATTTTGTGTGTTTTTAAAGACATCAGCTCCCGTGATCAGATAAAATCCAACCCACCTCAGCAGGTAGTAACTTGTTTAAGAAAACTGCTGTCAACAGGGAAGAGGAACTCAGAAGGCTCACCAACTTAATCATTCTTGTGGCAGGCCTGGAGAAAACTCGCGTCTTGGATTTTTAGCGAAGCGTTGGGCCAACACTGAAAGGCAGTACCTTCCATCGACTGGGAATCAATTAGGAAACTGATTGGAGTGTTCATTTCTCAAGTTACCCAAACAGACCAAGATTCAGGGACTGGCAGAAACCTTCAGGTGGCTGCTGAAGAAGCACACGGTGGGGGGGCGCCTGGGTGGCTCAGTTGGTTAAGCGACTGCCTCTGGCTCAGATCATGATCCTGGAGACTCGGGATCGAGTCCCACATTGGTGCTTCTCCCTCTCTCACTCCCCCTGCTTGTGTTCCCTCTCTGGCTGTATTTCTCTCTGTCAAATAAATAAATAAAATCTTAAAGAAGAAGAAGAAGAAGAAGAAGAAGAAGAAGCAGCAGCAGCAGCACACGGTGGAGGGGTAAGGAGAAGACAAATCTGGGCGCAGGTTTGAAGGGCTGGGGAAAGCCTGAGTTTTCTCTTCTCAGACTGCAGCCCGAACAGTCTCCCCTCCTCAGCTGCCTCCCTGAAGATATTCATCTTGTTGTGGCTGCCACTGCGTTTTCTCCTCCGAAGTTAAGTTAAGTGGCAGGGTCACAGGCCAAGCTCTTACATTTGGTTCTTTCCTTTGTCCTGCCTGAAATTTCCAGTCTCTCCCGGAAAGAAAAATAAATAAATAAACACAACAACGACAACAAAACCCCAGCCCTTTTCTAAATTACTGTTAATTTCAGATGTGCCATGCAAACGCCAAGTGCACACTCCACGAGTTGGTGGTGATCTCGTTTCTAAGTATATTTTTCATCCACCTTGGGATTCCTGGGACTTTTTTTCCGTAAGCCTCCAACAGTATCACCTTGGTGTCAGAATGCCTGAGAGTAAGCATTTTCCTGAGAGTACTTTTGAAAGCATACCTACCCCCTTGGTCAATGCAGAGCGGTATTTTTATACTATAATATAGCTTATAAATTGTGTAAATTGTGAAGTATAACATACCTACCTCCAAAATGGGTAAGACAAGGCTGTAGACATTTTCTTAGCTAAGTCCAGAAGCTTTTTGGCATGAAGATTAAATAGGAGTGTAATACTTGAACCAGCCAAGCTCTATTTTGCATTTTGCTTTAGTCAGAGCAAGTGGAAGTTGATGGGAAGGGGGCCTGTGGAGAAGGAGAAGATAACGTGTCATATCTGTTGATCTGCTGTGTGAGTAGAAATCAGGTCCTTCTCAAGCATATTTCTCAGATTTGTGGGATGTTTCTTAGTAAGTGAGTCAGGACAGCAGGCTTTTCAGCTAAGAAAGGAACCAGGACCAAAGTCACAGGGAAACACAGCAGCCAGATGGAACCCTTTTGCTGCACAGTTCTCATTCAGAAAGCTGATAGAACAGCAGGTTTATTAGATCAGAGAGAAATGACAGGAAATGAGGAGAAACAAACTGGATGTGTTGTTCAAGAGGTTTGCACACACACACATACACACATGCACATGCACGCATGCACGCACACACACAGTTCTATAGGAATGTTTGGTGAGATGCAGTAATAGTGTAGCATTTGAGAGCGTGTACCAGGGGGTCAACCAGGTTGCTTTAGAATCCAAGCCTGCCATTCCGTATCTTCATGACGGGTGCTCAGTCCATGAGCCAAGCCTTAGTTTCCTTAACTGTCAAATGGAGTAGTAATACACCTGTCCCGTGAGGAACTTTGCATGTAGGAATTCCATGGAAAAAAGTCTCTGCATAGTAACAGGCTCATAGGAAGAACTCAGTCACTGTAAGTTGCTGCTGCCACTACCATTAGCACTCCCAAGTATTACATGTTCTGTGAGTACTGTGGGGGTTCTCAGAGCCTTCCGCACGAGGGCAATGAGTTTGTAGGAGAGACCTGTGGGGTTCAGCCCATCCAAAACTTATTTAAGCACTCACTTCCTCCCCCCATAAAACATCTGGCAGATTCATGTTTTCTGGCATACCATTTAGGAAATATTGTGACAGACCTATCCTTATGCTATCCTGGCTCATGCTCTCTAACATTTAATAGAGAAAGTCCTCTCACTTTTCTCTCCTTCCTCCAATTCTATGCATTCTGCTCAGCTTGACACCAGTCCCTGTTTCAGGAGTCAACCCTTCCTCCCTAGCCAGTAGTCGGTTTCTCTTTCTCAACTCAGGGGGTGCATGTCACCTATCTTGTATTTTCACCTGGGCTTTTTGTCTTGGTATCACCGTATTTTTTTAGATTTCTGGTCACACTCAACTTGTCTGCTTTGATTTTATTTTGCATTGTAAGTCCACAGCTTGGCAGCCCTTCACCAGACCTCATAGGACATAGGTTCAGTAAGTAGGTGAAACCTTGAGTTGGAACTTGACTTTCCCCTAGGTAAGTGTGAAGGCTTACGTGCCACCCTCCCTATTTCTTCCAGAGCCAGTGTTGTTAGTCTTTAGTTCAGTGTGATAAATGATTCCCTCCTTTCGATGTCTTTTTTAACCCATAGGATTGTAGCTGCTATACAACAAGTTGAATCTGCTAATGAGATTGTAGTCCTTTTTTTAAAAAATTACATTCTTTTCCTCTGAAGTCAATATTTATTTTTTTAAAAAGATTTTATTTATTTATTTGACAAAAAGAGAGATCACAAATAGGCAGAGAGGCAGACAGAGAGAGAGGGGGAAGGAGGCTTTCTGCTGAGCAGAGAGCCCGATGTGGATTCGATCCCAGGACCCAGAGATCATGACCTGAGCCAAAGGCAGAGGTTTAACCCTCTGAGCCACCTGGGCGCCCCTGAAGTCAATATTTCATTCTGTTTCTTTGTTATGCATTTTTCTCTCTTTAAAAACCATTTATCCTTCTATTTATATTATCTGCTGAGGCTTTGATTTAACTGCATTTTATTGACCATTATTTGGTCTGTTGTGCCTAAAAATTGTACCTGTTGGTGGAGATCTGGTTACAAGAATGGATGAAATCCAGTTGACTTAAGAGATTCAGAGCACAGGCTCTTGAATTAAGATAGTCTGACTTGAGCTCCATCATTTACTAGCTGTGTGACCTTGGGGTGAGTTAATTACACTCTCTCTACTGCACTTTTCCTGTGTATAAAATAGGCTACCCCATAGGGTTGCTGTCAATATTAAATAAGACAAAGAAAGTATATCTTTTAGCACGGTGCTTTGCACCCAGTAAGGCTCATAGACATTGTCCAGAATTCACACACAGTCCCTGCCTTTTTAAATATCTCATCTGGAGCAAGAGCAGAGGGGATTTTTGAAGGGGGAGTTATTTGAATAGGAAGTTGCAGCTATATAGGGGAGAGTTGGAAAGACTGGTTTTACTGGGGCAAAGTGGGAAATGAGGTTGGCACAATAGATTGGAGACAAATAGTGGGGAGTTGTAAATCCCAAATTATGAAATTTCACAGGCAATAGGGAGTCATTGAACATTTTTATATAAGATAGTAATGCATTCAGCTCTGTTTCAGGGAGTTAACTTTGGGAATAGTAAGGAGGACAAATTGGAGCAGAGAGACAATCAAAGCAGAAAGACCAGTTAAGAAATGAAGTTCCACCATTCATTTTTTATTTGTTTCATTTCCTTTGGTTCAGTTTCTTTTTACGTAATAGAAATAAGTTTTCCATGCAACTTCCATTGATAATCTTTGAGGAGACTCTCCTTGGACTTTTTAATCTTCCTCTATCTACTGGACCTATTTGTTTCACCTGACCCCCAGGGATATATTCAGAAACAAACTAGATCATACATTTTATGTTTTATTTATAAGCCTCAATTCCCACAGCTGCTGACCACCACCATAATATTGCTTCGGAGAATCATTATCTTTCTTTTCTTCCAATTTCTGCTCTGTGTTCTCAGTTTTGTGCCCTATTCCAAGGGTGAGTGTTCTGTTAATACGTAAAAGATATATATATATATATATATATATATATATATATATATATATATATATATATATATATATATATATATATATATATATATATATATATATATATATATATATATATATATATATATATATATATATATATATATATATATATATATATATATATATATATATATGGAGAGAGAGAGAGAGAGAGAGAGAGAGAGATTTAAATAACTATCAGGCTCCTGATTACAATAGATGCATAACCTCAGGAGAGTTGACCTGGTGTTCTGTTCTGGAATCCTCTGAGACAATAAACCTATTTACTCCAGATGCAGTTGCATTGGTACAAACTTTCAAACCAGTTAGATGTGCAGCCGTGTCTACTGATGACCTTTCAGCTGCTTGTCAGCACCTTCCTATTAAACTCTCGGTCTGCTTAAAATAGAGCACCAATACCCCTGGGCACCTCACTTTTGAAAAACAAACTAAACCATCAGACTTATCCCCCATGGGGACTTGGGCTTTATCTAAGGCTACACACTCTTTTTAAAATTGATTTCACTTTTTGCCAACCCAATACGTCCATGAAATAGCCTAGCCGCTGCTACAAGAACAATTATCATTCCACCTGAGGTGGCTCGAATGGTCTCAAGGCCGTGCAAACATCCATTTATACTGAGATGGATTGGAGATAAAGCAGACATGAGTTGGCACTTTAGGCAGACCGTGATTGTCAGACATGCCACACTGTGACAGCTGGAGAGCTGCCCTGCGGCCTGATGGGAGAACACACTTCTTTATTTCCCACAGACCAGTATGCATGGAAATGTGCTAAATTTTGTCCAACGACAAATACCGGAAGGGTCGAAAAGAACTTCTTGTCTGAATGGTCCTGAATTTTCAAACCAGCAGCAAGCAAACATGGAAGTCTCCCATGGAAACTTTAATTCACTTGTGCTGGGTCTTTCCCTATAATCTACTGCCATGTTGCAATTAAATGTAATTCAGGATATGCATAATTGCAACTCATCCAGAAAAGATTATTTTCTGAGAGCTTCAAAATGAGAAAATGTGCATAATCCTTTACAGGTTTCATGGAAACAGAGTTGATTTAAATAAATCCACACACATTTATACTGCAGTGATTGATTTATCCAAACAAAAATGTACTGTGGATGTCTATAGAAATATATATATACTAATGTATTTCTGGAATTGATATTAATTTCATTAGCGATGTTACTAACTGAAGGCGGAAATATAATTTCCAGAGCCATTTTGTAATTTCTATATCAAATCCAGTTCATTTTTGACCTTATAAGGCAAAAAATTTTTAAGTCCGACCTAGACGCATTTGTATTGTATAGTTACAAATTAGTTCCCAGTGATTCATGAGGTCATCTCAGGCTAAATGTGAAAGATCCCTTAGGGGTATCATAATACACTTCCTAGTAGGGAAATAAGTATTAACAGCTGAAGCCATGAGAACAGGGACATCTATATTTTCAAGACAAAACTGACACAGGAAATTTCAATCTTATCCCAAAAATGAGTTGCAACCGAAATTACCCTCTGTTCTTTTTCAGAGTCACTGAAGGACATCTACAAGAGATGAATTAACCAAACATTAAAGACAAAGGTTGATCCTGTTCAATGAGAACATTTATTTTGTTTATTAGTCACACTGAACACTTCAGTCAAATAAAACAGTGTGAATGTTTGGCCTGAGTTCCAATTCGGTCAGAATTATCGATCTCGTGGGTTTATATTTTGACACATAAACCATAAAAGTGAATTCTGTTTTGTATGTAAAAGTTCAGATACAAAGGTGAGAACAAAATTATATCAAGTTGAGTCTTTGACTTTGATTTCAGTGAGTCATACATAAGCCTCTTTGTCACAAAATGGAGAATCACAAGTAAGGTCATCACAGCTCAATAATTTCAGAGCAGCAGATACTCATTCTGTGCAAACAACTCAGTTCCCAGCTTATTTGGGGGTATTGACGTTGCCACTAAGGGTCTATGTGGGTCTTGAGAGAGGGGGCAGCCCTCTCACAACAGTGAAAAATAAACCAAGTCAGTTCATTCACTTTCAGATCTTCTTGAAAAACTCAAAGGTCTTCTGTGGTGCTTAAGGAATTTCAAGTTTATTCTAGATGTGAGCCTTCCAAGTGCCCAAGGGACTTCTGGTGACTGGGTGGGAGCCATGGGAACCTACGGTGCAATGCTACTGGAAAGTACCCCAAAGGCCAATGTTTGCTTTTCACCAGTCGAAACCTCAGTGACCTGCCCTCTACTTTTAGCATTGAGAGCTGACCAAATTAGAATGTTATTACTAGCAATAGGAGCAGCTTTTCATTGCATCTTGGACTTCAGTTTCTGCCAAGAATTAGATACTGAATTAGAATTAACCTCGCTCTTGCCCATAAGCCAAGCACACATTATTTCTGTAACTTTTGTGCTACTCATTACACCATGCATTCATTAGTTTAGAAACACAGACCTGACTATATAGCTCTTCCAACCTTCATTATTTGTTACGTTGGTATTTACAATGCTTCCTAATCTGGCCTAGGCCTGAACTTTTACTACCTCCTTTCACTTTATGCCAACTGGGCTTGATTTCTTAGCCACAACAGGCTCTTTGCTGTTCCCACCACGATGTCATCTTCTCCTTTTGTTGGTGGTGTTCCCTCTATTATTGTCCATCTCCTCATGGATACTCATATTTCAAGGACTATCACAAATGATAGCCACCCCTCCTGCAGGCCCCCTCAACTTCTTGAGATAGAATTAATGAAATCCTTAGCTTCCTTTTTTTAGTACATTATCCTCCTCTTACCATATCATAAATAGTCACATGCCCTCATGTAGACTTTTAAAATTAGATTGCCTCACCTTGGGTCACTTCCTGCTTAGACCAATGTCCTTAACACTCATCATTTTTACTTGGTCCCCAACATCTTATAAGGGATGATTGGGCAGTTCATGTCCTAATGCCTCAAGTGCTTGAGATTCTGGTGCTAGAATCAGATTTAAAGGGACTTGGCCTCAACATAAATCAATTTAATGCCAAAAACAGAGCTGTCAAGACATGTATATAGCTCCCTCCTTGTCTTCCATTTGACCAGTTTATTTTTTCCTGAGAAAGTTCAGCAGGAAGAGGTGAAAAGATATTTTTTGGTTCATGTTCATAGTAATGAGAAAACATCCATGTAGCTTAAAGTTGACAAATCTTAAGAACTGTTATGCCTTCTTACTATGAAAGCATAGCAGAGAAACCCTAGACAGGGGTCAGAAGACTTTTGTTTTTAAGTTTTGCCCAGACTTTAATTCATTGCATGACCCATGAAGGGTCACCAAGACTTCTTTGTTGAGGAAATCAGAAGTTTGGAGGAGAGAGACTATATTCCCTTCCAACCTGAACATGTATGGTTCCAAAAGTCCACCTTAAAAGTGCTGTGATCCTGAGGAAAAGTGACTATTAGGTCTTAGAATGACTTGGTGTTCTGAGAACCACTGATACATTGGATTCTTCCATTCAAATTCAAAATTGTACTTTTTAACTGTAAAATATGGTTTAGATAGTTTTTGGAACTAGTCTTGTTCCCATGCATAGACATATGTTGTCTCAAAATAGAGAGAAGTGAGAAAAGGGCAAGATACAGAATTTAACAATATCAGTAATTTATGTATAAGGTTGTTTTACTTTGTTGAAATCATATCCTTGAGACCCTGGAAAGCTGAGGAGGGAAGTATTATATGTGTCTCAGAACTGGCTACAGAAGAACTCATCACCAGTGGGCTATGAGGAAGTATGTGTCAACATTTATTTTCCGGGAGTGTCTCATCCACAGAGAGCCCCCAGTCACCTCATTTCTGCCATATCCCACATGCCCACAGTTGGTCACTACCGATAAGAAAATTGCTACCAGTGAATGAGGTTGCCTACTTGGGTCACAAAGAATCGTGCCATGCTCTGGCTGTTTCTAATGCATGGTTGTTTTTATTTATGTATTTTGTACAGTCGTTTGTATGGTCATTTGTCTGGACCATTTCTATGTGACATTAGGGAAGCTGTTTAATTGTTGAGCGCTTCCACTCCATCTATTAAAACAAGCACATCAGCTTCACAGGACTGTTGTGAAATTTTATGAGATGATGTTTATGAAGACATATTTTAATCAGTTAGACACAACAATGGACATGTGTGTTATTGCAACCAGTTGGGTAAGTAATAGCCAATAAAGTTATTTTTCTTTCCTAATCTCCCCGAGGCAATAATTTTCTATGCACCAGATTCTTTTGCCATCAAGGCCTTGTGAAGTATAATCTACTCCATTTATTTCTAGTAAATGTGCCAATTTGGTAGCTTTGGATCAGACTGACCACATTTTCTGTAAATCCACTCTGAGCTGGACTCCTTGTTGTTTTTGGAAATCTAGATCATTAATTGATACTTGTAGCAGCCAAGACTTTACCACAATTGAAGAAATAACCATGGAAATCAGACTTACACCTGAATTCCTTTACATTTCTTCATTTAAGTCTGATCCTCAAAGTATTTGCTTTACTCATTATATTGCCTAATATGCCTAAAATAAATCAGAACCCAGTCAGCACTCAAATCCTGGGGTAATTGGAGTTTCTGGTGTCAGAAGTAGTATTCACATGTGTTCCATCATGAGTGCCTGCAGTGTGTGTGTGTGTGTGTGTGTGTGTGTGTGTGTGTGTGTGCGCGCACAGGAAATATGAACTAAGAGGATTTCTTTGCCTGCAATTACAAGTATTATTTGGGCGTATTTCTAGTTCACCTATGAATGGGGTATAAAATGCTGCTCTGTAATAGGGATAAAAGGCTGATTGCTTTCATATATCAGTCTTACTTGAAGAAAACAGGATGGGAAATGAATTGGCTGAATATATTCCAATTTATCACCACAGAAATATGTACCACATCTCTCAAAACTAATAAATGGTTCCATATGCTTAGGGGACAAGTAAGCATATGGATATAGTCCTTAGATAAATTAATATCTACTGTGACATTAATTAATTAATGATTCTTTGTAAGAGCAAGTAAAAGAACACACATAAGACAGAAGACAGATTTGATGGCATTGACTTGATAGTCAGCAATGGTACCCTCTCTGTTTAAAGTCTATGCAGTTATTTTGTTATGACTAACAGTTGGGTAACAAGATAAGAGGTAGGGATTCAGGCAACTAAAATTTTCATTTATTTTATACTATTGTCTATGGTGTTGGAGGTTAGAGATCCCTCTTCTTCTATGGGGTTCTGAAAAGAGGAAGTTTTACACAAATAATTGATAGGCAAGGGGTACCCTCTGACTTTCTGTCTGATCTATACTTCGGGACCTGGCTCTATGCTGAAGGCTTCTTCTCCCTTACTCACCCAGTAACCAGCAGAGACAATGGAAAAGCACAGAAGTTGTGAGACTGGCTATAATTCTGGATCTACTTGTGGCTTTTTTTTCCCTATCACCAAGCAATTCTTGCCTACCAGCTGGATGTCCTGCAGCTCAACTGATTTCGGGCACTGTGTATCTGGAGATGTCATTACATTGCACAGGTTAAGGCCTCAAAAATGTCCTCCACTTCAGATGCCAGTAGAAAGTCCAGGTTATTACCTGTACTTCTGACCAACTGGCTATAAATCAGAGGTTCCCGTGACTCACTCCTTGGTTTCAATTAATTTGCTAAGGTGAAAAGGAAATCATTTTACTCACCAGATTACTGGTTTATTACAAAGTGTATCAAAGGACATGAATCGACAACCAGACAAAGAGATACATACGGTGAGGTCCCGAACAAAGGAACTTCTGTCCCCATGGAGTTTGGGCCTAGCACAGGGGGAAGTGGAAGTGTTCTTGTTCCCCAACCCACAGCTCTTTGAACTCCATACATCTGAGCATTTCATGGAGTCTTCATTACATAGACCAGACTGATGAAATCATTGGCCATTGATTAAACTGAGTCTCCAGCCCATTTCCCACCCACACCCCTAGAAGTCAGAGGGTGGGACTATAAGTTCCAACCCCCTAGTCACATGGTTGGTTCCTATGGGAACCAGCCTCCATCTTTAGGAAGGGTCCAAAAATCACTTCATATCAAATTACACCATTATTCACTTTGGAGAATTTAGGAGATGCCAAGGATTTCAAGAACTCTGTGCCAGAATCAGGGACAAAGACCAACTATATGTTTCACAATATCACACTGGTCCTGTGCCTCTGGGCTTATCACAGGTAGAGAGGAAGATGAGGAAAGGGGTTATGTGAGCCTTGTAGAAGGAGGAAGAGGAAGAGGAGGAGAAGTAGGAGGAAGAGGAGGAGGAGGAAGATGAGGAAAGGGGTTATGTGAGCCTTGTACACCAGTGAGGTGGCTCAGTGGTGGTCAGACCAACACCAGCAAGATCAGCCACTTCTCCCCTGTGGAGGAATGAGCAAGAAGTGCAGAGACAGGGTCCATGTTCAGGGCAGTGTCCA
This sequence comes from Spilogale gracilis, assembly GCA_004023965.1. Classification (NCBI taxonomy): domain Eukaryota; kingdom Metazoa; phylum Chordata; class Mammalia; order Carnivora; family Mephitidae; genus Spilogale; species Spilogale gracilis. Next base: position 51,905 of record PITA01010153.1, read on the forward strand.
CTGTGGAGATGAGGAAGAGCATCAGAGTTTTCCCCGAGCCAGGGCCCAGAGCTGAGTCCTTCAGAAGATAAAATATTGCTCAGTTTTTGAAGATGCTAAATAGCCTGTGAAAAAAGATACCACATGTTGATTTTTTTTTTTTTTTTTTTTTTTTTTTTGCAGAGAATGAAGACAAAATTCCTATAGGTTCTAAAAAATAACATCCAAGAAAAATGTCTGTGGCATTTATAAGCTTTAGATCAAAGTCCTTAAGAGAGATTTGAGGACATTCTGAGTGGACAATGTTGGCATTTTGCAGAAAATAGGAAATGTATTTTTCTAAGGCCTGCTGTTCTTCATTTTTTACTTTGTGACAAAATCAGTAGATTGGTTCTGATAATGGGATGCAATACTTGAAATAAAGATTGACCTAAATATTTCAACTCAGTTGACCTCTTTTCTCCATAGGCCATAAACATGACTTGGAGCAGCTGAACCAAGACCCTGTCTGGTCCAGCTATTACTTCCAGTGATTTGGTTTAATCCGTTAATGCAGAGAATTGTTGCCCTGCTTGTTAGGAATGGGATGGGCATCTTCAGTGGAGCTCTTAAATCTACACATAGATTTCACGATTAAAACAAGTGATTACCATGCTTTGTAAAAAAATATCCACAAGATTTTCTGAACTTCTTAGTTTTGTCCAAAGATCTGGGTGCCATGTTGGTATTGGGTGCAATCCAATGTAATAGTGGTGTTCTGTTTTAATCTCTGCAAGGGGTGTGTTGCCTACATATCTTGGAATACTTCTTCCAAATTGGGGAGTGTTTCTATCTTTTAATTTTTAATTTTTTAATTTTGTTATTTTATTTTATTTTTTTGTGAGGTAGGGCAGTGTCTTAAGATCTGGCAAAGTGGAAAGATGCTCTTCATGCTATAGCAGTTTAAACTCTGTCCCCTGCCATGTGCCCCCCTCCTCATGTCTCCATTCTGTGTAGGAAATGATGAACCCCTAGAGCTCTATGGGAAATGATAGAATCCCTGAGATAATTCCACAGATTGCTGCAGCCTTATGTATCTGTAATGAGTAGGGCATATTGAAGGGAATGAAAAATCTCTGTAGAAACTCACAGAGGCAAAATTATTCTTTAAAGTTGGTTTGAGACATCATGACATCAAAGTAACAGACTTCCTAAAGGAAGAAGAAGCCCAAGACATGAGGCAAAAAATATAGACTGGGTAGAGCAGGCCAGACCAAATGTTAGCCAGGAGGTTCACCTTTAAAACTAGTGAGGAGGAACTGGAAATTCATATCAAAATTCCACTATACTCTTTAATTATACAGTGCTTCACCTGTGTCCCATTGTCAACAAACACATTTGATGTTTTCATAAGGGCACAGTTAAAGAGCCCCTTCTAGTCCCAGTAAAAAGAGACACCTCCCCAAGATACCTGCCCATCAGAGCCAAGGGATTTGTACCTAGTGCTGGCAAAGCTAGATCAGCAGTTCCTTTGTAGAATTCTGACTTGATGAGGATTCCAGAAATATGGATAAAGCAGGGTCAGCAAACTATGGACCAAGCGCCAGGTCTGGAACATAGCCATACTCATTTATTTATGTATTATCTTGGGCTCCCTTTGTGCTACCATTGCGGAGTTGAGTAAATGCAACAGAGATAGCATAACCCACAAAGCTGAAAATATTTCCATCTGGCCCTTTCTAGAAAAAGTTTGCCAACTTCTGAAATAGACTCACCCAAAACATCGCTTGTCAAAAAGCAGAAGCCAAGTACCTTTGACTAGAACCATAAACATTCTTCTATTCATTGTGTCTGTTCCTTTAGAAACATTCATTGAGTACCTACTATGTGCCAAGCACGATTCTGAGATACTTAAATGAACAAAAGAGGAAACAAAAGTCTTTTCTTCATGGAGCTTACTTTCTAGTAGGGAGAGGCAGACCATAAATAATAAACATAATTGATGAATAATATTGTAGGAATTTGTAAGTGCTCAGGCAAAAAACAGAGCAGGGGAACTTGGATGGGAGATTTTGGAAGGGCTGCGATTCGTGGGGGCTCTTTGAGGAGGCAGCATCTTCATGAAGTCATGAAGTCATAGAGAAAGTGAGGGAGCAATCTCTGCAGATGGGCCTGGGGGATGAGGGGAGACTCCTTCAGGCCAATGAACAACCAGTGCAAAGGCCCAGAGTAAATTCTATGGGATCCAGCCTTCAGCTATCAGTGTAAGATCACAGCAGCTTGGTTTCCAGATGCATGGAAACAATCTCCAAGGTCCACCCTCATAAACCCAGGCAAATTCTAACAACTTCTGCAGATGCTGGGATGGGGAGTCTGAGGTGGGGCCTGAAAATTTGTATTTCATGAAATGAGGAGGTATTTAGGTTTCCCAGGTGTCTCATTTTGGGAACCCCTGCTCTAAATCAAAGTAAGAACGCCCTCCAAATATACTGAGAGTCATCCAGCCTCTGCTTGAACATTTCCAGTAATGGGAAGCTATTAACTCTTTTAAAGTGTTCACTCTATAAAATATTTATAACATTTAATTAATTTATTCATTTATTCAAGAAAAATGTGTAGCTTTCCTACTGTGATTCAGGTATTGGGGATGTGAGAACACATGTTCTGTGCCTCCATTGTTTTTTGTTTATTTATGATTGCAAAATGTCTATATTTTCATTTTAAATATTGGATAAAAAAGGAAACTCACAGAAGGAAAAATTGTTCTTTATCTTCTAGGTAATGATGTTAATGTTTTCATGTATTTTTTTTCTACTGCGCTATATTTAGAAGATTGAGATCTCTTTTCTTAACTAAAATATATCATTAATATTTGCTTCTACAAAATAGTCTTCTGTTATGTGTTTTTATTATTTATCTATCTATTTATTTATTTATTTATTAAAAATATTTTATTTACTTATTTGACAGAGAGAAACACAGCTAGAGAGGGAACACAAGCAGGGGAGTAAGAGAGGAGAAGCAGACTTCCCGCCGAGCAGGGAGCCCAATGTGGGGCTCGATCCTGGGTCTCCAGGATCATGACCTGAGCCGAAGGCAGACACTTAATAACTGAGCCACCTAGGCGCCCGGTCCACTATGTGTTTTTAAAGTAACAGCTTAACATTCCATTTTATATATATAATATATATAACACAGATTACCTATATAAGTATGTAATATATCTGTCTGATGGCTATAGTTTATCTCAAAATATCCACTACTACAAAAATGCTGCAACTAATTTTGGTATAAACTTTTTTCAACATTTCTAATTATGTAGGTAAATGTGTATAAGTGGAATTTCTGAATTAAATGATATATGCTCTTAAATCTTTTGAAATACATTGCCAAATTGCCTTTCCAGAAAGAATGATCCAATTTCCATCCCCATTTCAATTATATGAAAATATTCATGCTTTTATACCCTTGGCAATACTGGTATTTCTTTTTTTTTTTATTAAAAAAGCTATAATTACTAGAGAGTTCTTTCTTGCAGTGGGCTCAATTTTGACTATTCAAATTTTCAACCCATTGATCTGACTTTTGTCTTCTGGAGCTGAGAAGTAAATTCAATCATCCATCTTAAAAATGGAATTGCAAATATTTGAAAATGATGAACATGCCTCCACTGTTCTCTGTCCCCAGTTATCTTTCTTTTCTTTAATAATTACTGCTGTAACCCACTTTCTGGACTCTCCACATCTCTGGTCTCACTGTTCTAGATAAGCCTTAGTTAATCAGTCTTTTCTCTAAAATGTGGTGGTAAAGATTAAACCAAGAACTGTCACTAGAAGAACACTGCCTTCTTTGTTCTCAACAGGATATTCTAACTGGTGCAAGCTAAGCAGGCAGTAGCTATTTTTGGCAACCATGCCACATCATTGGCTCACAAAGAGATTGAGATCAACCCAAATTTCCAAGCATTTCTATAAACAGTCTTGTGGTCATATCAGGCAAGATCTGCATTTCACTGATGCGGTTGTTCTCGGAGGTGCAGAATGGGACTTTCATAAAAATCAATGTGATCATTAATACTAGTTTGTCAAGTTCCTTCTGAAAACTGATTTTATCACCAGATGTGTATCTTCTACAAGCTTGATAAAGGTATCTCTTGACCTTTAGTAATTAAGAAAAAAAAAAAAAACCTAGATAATGTTGATCACAGAGTCTTGCCACACCTTAACCATCTGTTATTTATCCATTAATCAACAGACTTTAGGTATCACACTTAGGGCAACCATGCTATTTGCTCATCCAGTGTGTGTGTGTGTGTGTGTGTGTGTGTGTGTGTGTGTGTGTGTTTCTGTTGCTAAGGGTAGAGAGGAAAACTTCATGAAACCAATTACAAACAAAAGAGTTTAAACTGGTTGAAATCAAATATATCCTTTGTATGGTATTTTCTGGCTTCCCTGATAGGATTTCTTTCTTCCCTTTTTTTTTTTTAAAGAAGAAAATCAGTTTTGCATGACTGGTTGTTTATGTTGCCTTGATTTCAGCTTTATTCAGGAATATAGGCAGGACCAATATCAAGCTGAATTTGATGTAGTTTCTAGTTTCTAACTTCACTTCTCTATTTTGAAACATTGGGGTATTTGTCCATATATCATCTACTGGAATACCTTGCTTTTATGGCAACTTAAGTGTTTTTTGTTTGTTTTGCTCGTTTTTTCCCCCAATTGGTCTAGTGTATAACTTTTGGGTCTAAAAACTTCTATTAATTTTAAGCAGATTTTTTTAAGTATCTTCCGTCACCTTGAACTCCAATCTCCAAAAACTATGCCTGTTAACTACATTTTCCAATTTGAAAGTCATTTTGCTTGATGTAGAAGATGATCTTAAGTAGGAGTCAAGGATATGTGCTTTTGTATGATTTGTTATAATATGTTATTCATTTGAATTCATAGATTTTAGCCTTTCATACTCTTTATAATGGTAATCACCCAGTTTGTTGTTCTTACCACTTAGCCACATCTATGTTTTAATGTAGATTTGGTTATCACGTATAAAATGAATTGCTCTTATCTTAGCTGATTGTACCTGCCAAAGAATTCAGATTACTATGAAAATAGTTCAGCTCTGGTGGTATCTCTGTTTGAAGAGGTCAGTAGGAGCATGGGCTGCTTTTAAGTTTTCAAAGCATTTTGTACTTTTCTGCTTAAAAACTAGACCCAGTCATAAAATTAGATGAATCACAAATCTAAGCTACTTTCTGGCCTATGCAATGCCAGGTGGTGATGAGTAAGGTAGAGATATGTTTTCTTAAGAATAAGAAATATGCATATGTTTATATGTATGTGTATGTATGTCCTTATGCATGTGTGCAGGCATTTCTATTCATTCTCTGTACTCATGGAAGTTTCCACAAGTTCTATGCAGTATTAAATAAATATAGAACAAAATGAATTGGCGTCTAACTAAATATCAAGAGAAAAGTTCAGCTATTTCACCGTCAGAATCATCTTAAAAAAACAACACAATACTTAATTATAGTTTTTCTCTAGGGCGACCCAACATTCCCATTTGCCTGGGTCTGGGGATTTTCCCCCAATACAGAAAGTTCTGAGCAAACTGGGATGAGTAGATCATTTTATCTTTCTCCTGATTCTTCCCAGATGACACTGCCCTCTTTTTAAACCTAAAATGGTTGACAACTTTCTGGTTCTAGTATGATGAGGTGGGGGGTTTTGTTTTTGTTTTTTGTGAGGTTTTTTGGGCAAATTGCATGTTTCCCAGCTTTTAGGTACTGTTTTTATTTTATTTGCTCCCCTCTTCCTTCCTTTCTTCCCCTATCAGAGAGTATCCAAGGCACAGAGTTTACCTCTAATATACCCATTTTTGTGTTTAGGGACCATGCAATGATCATTAATGCCTCCAGTTAATTTGTATCTCTGTTTTCATTGGGAAGTTCATGTTATCGCTACACCAGTGGCCTAGATTGGATAGGGATCACAAATTGAAGCAAGGAAAGAGGGAGATAAGTTGTATGACATTCTTTTAAAGGCCTGAAGTACCCAGCACAGCAAAGCTTTTTGGATGCAGGGGTGTGATCCTGCTGTGTGTTTCCCTAGACACGAACAGAATGATGGAATGCTCACTGGGTTGACAAGGCTCCATCGTAGTGTTGACTCCATCCATTCTTACTCATGTGTCATAATACATGTATGATAAACACAGATTGTAAATTCAGGGGCTTGTGTGACAAAAGTAGTCCACAAAATCATATCACATGATGTTTACAACTGGAAAGAAACTTTTGGTCACATAAAACTTCTTCATTTGTGGGGTGCCTGGGTGATTCACTTGGTTAAGTGTCCGACTCTTGATCTCGGTTCAGGTCAGGATCTCAGGGCTGTGAGACTGAGCTCTGCATCAGGCTTCCTGTGCAGTGGGGTGTCTGCTTGAGATTCTCTCTCTGCCTTTCCTTCTGCTTGTGTTCTCTAAATAGATAGATAGATAGATGATAGATAGATAGATAGATGATAGATAGATAGAGAAAAATCCCTAAAAAACAAACAAACAACAAAACTTCTTTATTTTTTACTTGAAGAAAGTAAGATCCAGAGAGATAAAGAGAACTTGGTGATGTCAGAACTCCTGTTAGCAGGATCGGACTATCACCAGGGATTGATAGCTTCATTCTTTACTCCAGACTGTCAAAGACATGGGGAGGAGACAAAGTTATAAAGGGAAGAATTTTTAATAATCCAGTCTCCTTATGTCAAATATGGAGGAAACAGGCTTGAAACAACTTTATAAATTATCTCTTAATTTTGTCCCCGTTAGACACCTTGAAGTCTGGGGAGCATACCAATGATCAACATCAGGGTCACTGACTTTCATATTTTTATTCTGGTTCTTACTGCCTGGAGTTGGCCCCTAATACAGGCCTTATTCTTCCCATCTTCATTCCCCAGACCATATTATTTATGTAACTTCCAGCTCATCTAGGCCTAAGGTGCTGATTAAAAGGAACATGGCTGACATAGGCACTTTCACCCTGAAATGCTTTTCTCTTTGTCCCTCCCGATGTGCCTTTCCTTTTATCCATGGCTTTTGACCTTGTTTCTCGTAAAGCCTCTACATAGTCCTTGTTGAACATGATGTGCTGTTAACACACAGCCCCTCTACATCTGCATTTTCCTTATCTCACAAAAAATTGGATATCTTTGGGTGCCTGGGTAGTTCAGTGAGCTAAAGCCTCTGCCTTCAGCTCAGGTCATGATCTCAGGGTCCTGGGATCGAGGCCCACATCCAATCTCTGCTCGGTGGGGAGCCTGTTTCCTCCACTCTCTCTGCTTGCCTCTATGCCTACTTGTGATCTTTCTCTCTGTCAAATAAATAAATAAAATCATTTTTAAAAGTTATATATCTTCTTAAATGTTTTAAATCCATTGGAAAAAAAAAAAAAACTTATGTCCCCAAACCATTTTAATGAAATGAAACTATAACCCACAATTATCTTTAAATTACCTTTTTATTTGGGGATAAGTGTAAATTAAAAAAAAAAAAAACAAATAAGTGAAAAATGTTGCAAAGGAAGCACAGAGAGTTCCCAATATTCTTCATCACATTTACATTTAATATGAACATCTTAAGTCACAATGGTACATTTATCAAAATTAAGAAATTGACATTGGTTTCATTGTGATCAGCTAAGCCGCAGACTTTCCTTAGATTTCACCCGTTTGTCCTTTTTCCACACCAGGATCCAATCTGTGGTTCCACACTGTGCTTAGTCATTACATCTTAGTCTCCTTTGATCTGTGACAAGTCAAACTCTTTTCATATTTTTCACAATCTTTCTTTCTTTTTTTTTTTTTTTTAAGATTTTATTTATTTGACAGAGAGAAACACAGCCATAGGTAGTACACAAGCAGGGGGAATGAAAGAGGGAGAAGCAGGCTTCCTGCAGAGCAGGGAACCTGATGTGGGACTCCATCCCAGGTCTCGGGGATCATAACCTGAGCCGAAGGCAGTCGCTTAACCAACTGAGCCACCCAGGTGCCCCTATTTTTCACAATCTTGACAGTGTTGAAGAGTGGTGGTCAAGCCTTTTGTAGTGTATTCCCCAATTTGAGTTTAGCTGACATTTTTCTCATGAGCAGACTGCGTTGTGGGTTTTCAGGGAAAATATCACGGAGGTGAACTGCCTTCTCATCACATCATATTAGGGTCTCAAATTATCCACCTGATTGATCATGAGTGATATTGAGCTTAATCCTTTGGTGAAGGTAGTGTGCCAGGTTTTCCTGTAGGGTCACTGTTGTTTCCTCCCTCTGTATGCTCTACTCCTGGGAAGTGAGTCACAAAGTCCAGCCCACTCAAGAGAAAGGAGACAACCTATAACCTTTTAACCTGCTACTTCTCTGCCTGTGGAGTTCCACCATTTTGGATTCTTTTTTTAAAAAATAATTTTATTTATTTATTTGAGAGAGAGAGAGAGAGAGATCACAAGTAGGCAGAGAGGCAAGTAGAGAAAGAGGGGGAAGTAAGCTCCCCGCTGAGCAGAGATCCCGATGTGGGACTCAATCCCAGGACCCTGGGATCATGGCCTGAGCCAAAGGCAGAGGCTTAACCCTTTGAGCCACCCCGGCGCCCCTCCATTTTGGATTCTAAGCACCTCCACCACTAGATGCACCACATTTACTCCAAGTTTCCTATCCTCTCTCTAAACACTTTCCTCCTCTCATGACCAGCTCCCTAAAATGTCCCCATTTTCAGACTTGCTTTTTGTCTCCTCTGCAGTACTGACCTGACTTTCATCGTCTTCACCTGAGACTTAGCCTAGCGTCCTGCAGATACTTTACTCTCCCTGCTTCCGCAAAGTTCCAACTTGAAAGATGAGGTGTGCTGGATTAGAAGGTTATTCAATGCAGGACAAAGAAGCTAAATTTAAACTTAATATATAAAGAGTTAAAACAACTTTCCTCACAAGTTAGCAACTGATGGGATAGCTCCTCAATAAATGTGATGTAGGGATTTCAAGGAATATCCGAAGTGATGCAGAAATCCCCGGGGAAGGAGAGATCACACATCTCTCTCTTAACATGTTATATGGCACTAAGTATGTACCCTATACATTTTTGTCTTTAGAGAAGAGATACATTGATGTGGACATAAACACACATCAATTTTTATATAGTAAACACACAGAAAAAGCAAAGCACTAGGAAAATCAAACATGCTTGTAGCACAATCTCTCAACAGAGGCACTAATTCAGTGTCTGGGTGTGAATCCCCAGCTCAGCCATTTACTAGTTGTGTGATCATGAATAAGTTATTTACCTTTTCTGTGATGATCTATAAAATAGGTATATTATTATAGCCTGTGATACAGAGTGGTTATGAGAAATAAGTGAATTAATCCATGTAAAACACTTAGCAAAGGGGTGCTGTCGGTAAGTATCAGATTCTTAATTTTGGCTAGCTCTTAAAGTAAGACCATTTGCAGTAAAAACACCAGGGAAAGTGAACCAATGAATTAACTGCAAAATATTAAATTATTACTTTGTGGAAAATAAATTCCATTTCTCTCTTTTAAAATCAAGTTATCAATTGACTTCTACTTATCTATTGTGCTAAATTTTTTCCTGCAGTTTGGGTTCCACAATTTTAAGTAAAATGATTGTGCAGTGACTCAATATGAAAATAAATTTATGGCCAAACGTTTTGGTTTTCTTTCCCTGGAGAGAGGATAGCTCCAGGCAGAAACTGTTTCCAGACTTAAGGGGTCTGGCTTTGGGATCCAGAGCAAAACAGGGGCCTTCAATTATGAGTTCAGATTATACACATGACCTCAACCCTGTTTAAATCTGTATCAAGGGCGATCTTTATGTATGCATTAATTTGGTATTTTCTAAAAGACAGGTTAACTAAACTACACTTCTTGGCCAATTAGGCTGCTTCTTCATTGGTAAATATGGTCATGCATTATTTGTAGACATAGTTTTGATATTAGCTACCAACAGTTCTTCCACTAAGTAATTTAGTTAGTGAATTTAGAATAGTGTGAGTGACTACAAGTACCTGATCCCAAAGAACTGCTGAGTTGGGTTGCCCTGTATTAGCTTCATTATGCAAATAGGTATCCCAAGAGAGCCATCCCAAAGACTGTTAGCCTCTTTCACCTTTAATAACCTAAGATCTCTGGTTCGTGATGTGTGCAGATGAAAATATGTTCCGCCTGTGGGTAAAGGTGTTATTAATGCATAATTATTTAGCTTCTTTCCCTCTACACCAGAATTCTATTTTGGTGAACCTCTTGGGTTTGGTTGTCAGAGAGAAAAAAGCCTAGAGTCCTACAGAGAAATCCTGAGTGAATCCTGGTAAATGTAGAGGGTCCCAGGCTGCTGTCTTCATCTGTGAGTGATATCCCATCTCCCTGCCCTGTTGTACAACTGATTGTGTTGCAGATGCTCTAACTGGCTCTCTCCTTGGGTTGGGAGCCTTTGAAATATGACCCTTAGTTTCCTTCTGTAGATGCGTGAAAATTGGCAGTTAGATTTCAGATATAGTCCCTTATGCAGAAACTGCTAATACACAGTTAATGTTAGTCTTGGGCAGATAGTGCCTTTATCTGGAAGAAAGTCAGCCATGGTCCTCTGCAGGGTCAGGGAGAGTTATTACCATCTGGTGGCTAGAGTGGTCACTTCCAAAAATGAAATGTAATCTTACAGCCTTCTGAGAAGGTATTTGCCTGATGTGGGTGTCTGCTGACATTGAGAAGGTGTGATAGTTCACAGGTCTGAAATAGTTACCCTGGGTATTCCCAGAAGTTAATCATCAGTAGTTCCAACCTTGGAGAAGTTCAAGAGTGCTACTGGTGTAAATGACAATCCAGACAGACAGGATTTTCCAGCTTTGCTGATATAGTAGTTCAATTAATTAGTGATTTAAAAAGAAAATTAAAAAAAGGTGTTGTTTTTTCTTTCTCCTTCCTGTCCCCTATCTTCTGCTAGGCATTCCCTGTCACAGAGAGGGTTTGTGGGTAAAAAGGCAAACTGCTTTTCTTGGAGAGGCCTGATACAGAGAGGCCTCCATGTGAACCTTTAGTGTGCTTGGAAATTCTTGGCAACATGCTGCATTTCATTTTGGTGGCGATAGATGGCTGAGCAGTACACGGGAAGGTATGCTATTTGTGTGTGTCCCTGTACTTACAAAATATTGAAAGGCCAAGGAAAAAGTTGCACTAAAAATTCATCCAACATTTTGGGGGAAGAGGGGCTTACATTTATTTCTTTTATTACCTACTGTAAATTATCTTTTCCTTTTTTCTCTATGCACTGCATCACCTTTTCCCCCACCTGTCTCCAAGGATCTGTCCTTTGTAAATCACTGTGGTCATCAGTCTTCAGATATCGAAGAATGTAGTACTTCCTCCTTATCTTCTCTTTGCCTGTTCTCAGTTCAACTTTCCCCCCACTGGTTATTATTATTATTTTTTTTAAAGATTGTATTTATTTATTTGACAGAGAGAAACACAGACAGAGAGGGAACACAAGCAGGGGGAGTGAGAGAGGGAGAAGCAGGCTTCCCGTAGAGCAGGAAGCCTGATGTGGGACTCGATCCTGGGACTCTGGGATCATGACCTGAGCCGAAGGCAAACGTTTAATGACTTAACCACCCAGATGCACCCCCCCCCCGATTATTTTTGTGGCACTTTGCTTCCTCCACCCCCATTTTCCTTATACATTCTTTTTAGGGATCTGCCTTTCAATAGGACTTGTTTATTTGTTTGTTTAGTTTTGATTCTCAGCCTTTTAGTCTCCTTTCTTCCCTCTTCCGTTGGATGGATCTCATCTGACCATGTTTGCTCAGCCAACCTGTTCACGGAACATCTTTAGCTCTCTTCAAGATTTCATATTAACATGATCTCTTTAACTTCAGTACCTCTTCTTGACAGATGAGAAACAGAGGCACTGAGAGGTCAGACAACTTGCCTAAGAACCTACAATGAATAACTGGGAGTGAAAATGGCAACAGGCATTCTGATTTCTAAGGGAAATTATTAGCCGGGTGAGCTCCCATTATTAAATATGTATGTAACCCCTAGACCAGCAGCCTGGGCATCACCTGGGAACTGGTTAGAAATGCATTTTTTCTCAGGCTCTGCCCCAGACCTACTGAATCAGCACTTGCATTTTCTCAAGATCTCAGGTGATTTTTATGCACGTGAAAGCTTGGGCAGTCTTGAACTGCACCTCTCTTTCTATGGATGGACAAACTTCCTGAAATGCACTGCAAAGCACCAATAAGTTTACTTTGCATTTGCAAGTTTTCTCAGAGTCCTGGATGTCCTGATTGAAATGTATGAGAGGAAGACAGACATAAGCTCTGGCCTGGGTTTTTGTATCTCTCTGATCTCTATTCCAGAATTTGATTTCAGATAAGAGATTATCAAGCAGGTAATGACAAAGCAAGCAGAACATTCTTTTCCAGGCAATTAGTTTTCTCTCTGCTTATTTATTTGTGGTTTGCTGATTCAATTGAGTATCTGCAAACCTGCTGGTGACTACAGAGGTTTCATAGTTTTAACTATATTTGGTTGATATCTGTTTCTTTGAATATACTGTCTGCAGTTTTCTAAGCACAGAGTGAAATATATACCCAACGCTTCATGGGATATTTCAATATCCCAAATGATTTTTATTGTTTTCCCAAATTGTAATAAAAGAGATGTTACCTCCTTCATCTTCCTGACTAGATTTTAAATTTAGAGGAAGACCAGCACATGCATTTGACAGGTAGAGATGTAAAGCAAAATCTATTTGATATCAGAATTGAAATGAATCACTGACATAGGAAACAGTTATGCATATTCTCTTGTGGAAAGTGTTGTCACATTTAACCACTGTAATATCAGTTCTTGGATAAGGTGCACATCCCAGCTTAAGATTTCATAGGACAGGAGCAGAGTAATCATGGAAAATGGGTGTTAAAGCAATTTCTAGGTAGAAAAGAATGAAAAAGAAACCTAAAAATAAGACTTAGGGATCAAAAAACACTTTTGAATAATTTCCCTCTCTCTCTATTTTCCTCTCTCTCTCTTTATTTTCCTTTTTCATTTCCAAATAACTGGCCTTTTTGTTTGGAAGACCGTCTGGAAGGGATTATAATTTGAGGCATGCCAGGATCATTCATGTACCAGTGGTTTGAGACTGAATTTACTTCCTGTTCCTGACTGTTTGTACCAACTGAGAGCAGATCCCTAAAATGTCCATTTTTTTCAAGAGCATATGAGACAATTCAGGGATGTTCTAGGGACTGGCTGGCTGTACCCCACATAAATTCAACCCAGAATCCATGGGCTTAGCTGTCATTGCTAAATACCATGGCAAGCCTCAGCATTTGATTTCCAGAAGCACATCTTTTGCGATTCTTCTAACTCCACAGGCCTAAAAACCAGGGTAAATAGTAAAATTCTAACTTTTACCGCCTAAAATTCACCAAACCCATTACTTCTATCTCTCATATAATAGGGAGCCTGCATGTGATTAAGGTCTTCAGACAAAGGTCACAAATACGAGGCTCTAATGTCAGAAATATGCAGACAAAATATCCCCCAAGCCTGACATAAATCTATTTTCTCCTTAGTCACATACAAGTTTAATCCATTTTTGTTAACTCATAGCTGATTAGGAAGCAGATGAGAAAAATAAGCCAGCAGCACCATGCCTGGCAGAATGGACAAGCAAAGATGGTCGAGATGATCCTCTCTCCTCATCCCCCCATAAGCTCATTACCCACATGTCCACAATGAGAAAGGCAATAGGCATTCAGAAATGCTTTCAGACTCTGGCCATCAGCTAGGCTGGCAGCTGTCCTCATGCATATTCTCCCTTTTGTGACCCTCTAGAGGAATACCTTCTACCCCACCCCCACCGTGCTCCTTTCCCTGCCATCACTGAAGATTCATTGCCTGGGTCTGCCTACAATTTTTAACAATCAGGGCACCTGGCTGGCTCATTTGGTAAAACATGCAACTCTTGATCTTGGCATTTTAAGTTTGAGTTCCATATCGGGTATAGAGATTACTTAAAAATAAAATCTCAAAAAAAATCTTTAGCAATTATCAGTGATGATAATGTTGCAATTACAGAGAGTTATGCACCTTCTGGAAGGCAAGATAAAAATACATCTTATTTCTACTTCTCTATGTTGATGCATTCACCTTACCTTCAACTGAAATTTCTAAACTATGAGTGAAAGCATGTTTTTTGACATTTATGAGGTTGCTATTGTTAGCTCCGTCTTTACTGTTTGGGAGGTGCAAATTGATGCTATTTGAAGAGGAAAATTTTAAATTCCCTGACTTCCATGCTAAATATAAGGCTTTGCATTTTGGAGAAAGAGGATTGTCTTAGTACCTGAAGTGATTCTTCTGTTGAAAATTTAAGTAAAATACTCACAGTGCAGCCTACAAATGATAAGCCTTCCATATATTTTACATCAGAGATAGCCTAGAATATATTTATGATACACTCATTTCCTTGTTCTTAGAATTTCCTGCTCCTGACTCTTGAAAATTAAAGCAATAGTGTGTGCTTGGAATCACGGCTGTTTGCAAAAACAGTTCAAGTATACTTTTAAGAAAAGACATTTTAGAAGGCTTCAAGTTCATGTCTTTCACATTATTTTCCCTTTTGAAAACTTTCATACACCTTTGAAATCTCTGTCTTGAAAGAGAATAAATGAAAAATGATAGCGTTCTTAAATATGAATGATTCATTGGTGGTAGCTACAGGATTGTGGCTCTTGGCTGTATCTGTAAAAGGGATATGTAGAGAGTGGGCTGTGTTGCTCACACCTGCTCAGCCTTTACCCGAGTTCTTCTGTTACTGGCCCTGAGTAATTGTCCTGTTTATATCAGCATCTCAGGGTCCTAGATTCTTGTGAGATTAATATTTCATGCTCTCTTGAGTTCCAGCATGGTGAAGATGTTACAAGGCTGAATTCAGGTAAGTATCATGGAGTATACACAAAGAAGTTGTGTCAGTGGCTTCATCCATCCATCCATCCATCCATCTACCCATCCATCTATCCACCCATCCGCCCATCCACCCACCCAACCATCCATCCATCTATCCATCCATCCATCCATCCATCTATCCATCCATTATTTAACAAATATTGAGTGCCCACATATACTTTTTTCCCTAGGTTCTGGGAATAGAGCATTAAAGAAGAAAGAATTACCTATCAAAATGAGACTTAGTTTCTAGTAGAGGGCTCAGAGGATGAGCAGATAGAAGTAGTGAAAGTGCTTTGCAGCAGAGTAAATAAAGCAGGGTACACAAGATGGGGTGAAGGCTATTTTAGCTAGTGTGATCAAAAAAAGAGGGTAGTTGATATCTGAGCAGAGATCTGAAAAAGAATTGCAAATGCGTGATGATGAACCATGCAGTGTTGGGAGTCCAGAAGACCATTTCTAGACAGAGGAGTAACAAATATAAAGACCCAGGAAGCAGAGCCAAGTTTGATGTCTTAGAACAGTGCTACCCATAGAAACACAATGAGAGCCACATATATAATTCAAAATGTTTTAATAAAAAAAATCACAATAAAAATTAAAAAAAGTAAAAAGTAAAAAGGAAACAAAGTTGATTTTATTTATAGATTTTACATTTAAACATGTAACCAATGTAAAAATTATGAACGAAATAGTTTGTGTTCTTCTTTTCATATAATTTTTTGAAAATCTGGTGGGTATTTTCTACTTAAAGCATGTCTCAACTCAGAGGCTAACAGAGGCTAAATTTTTATTGGAAATAATGGATCTGCATTCCAATTTCAGAAAATGCATAGCTGATAAAGTAGGTTCATGTATCCAAGTTATCCAAACACACTGAAGTGTTTTCTGTTAATTGCATTTGTATCTTTTTTTCTGTATTTCTTGCATTTTGTATCTATTTTTGAGTTCAAGTTTAAATATAAGTTAAGGAAAAATAAATAAAACAGATTCAGTCTCCCTAGCCCCTTTCAAGTGCTCAGTTGGCACATGTCTAGTGGCTACTGCGTTAGGTAGTAAGATGGTCAGAATGGTGGGTATAGGTCCTTGGAGAGCAAGAAAAAAGCCAGAAGACAGAGAGCTCTGGAGTCACAGGAACATGTTTGAATTTCATTTGCTTTGTAAAAGGAAGTCTTTGAGTATGTGGATGAGTGAGTGATGGTGCTCTGATTTCCTCATTAAGGAGATCCACTCTGGTTTCCATAGGGGTGAGGACTGGGGCAGAGACACCAAATAGGAGATCATTAGGTAGGGGAGGGATGGAGGTGGCGTGGGCTAGGACGCTGCTGTGGCAGGAGTGAGAAGCTGCTGGTTTCAGGGTATAATCTGAGGAGGGAGAGTTGGCGATACTTCCTACTGGACTGTTTGCAAGGTAGGCAGCAAAGAGGAGTCTAAGGAGGCTCCTAGGATTTGGGCCTGAGTAAACATATTGTATGGTGGTGCCTCTGGGGAGATGGGAATGACCAGGGCAGAAGGGATTTTGGTGGGGGTGCGAAGGGGAGGATATGATTTGGACAAATTAAGTTTGATTTGCCTATTAGCTTTGCAAGTGGATCATTGAGTTTGGAATTTAATGGGAAAAGTTAGGGCTGGAAACATATTTGGTGATTACCACATAGATGGTTTTTAACATCTGAATGAGATATCTAGGCACAGAGGGTGCACAGAAAAAAGAACAAGCCTGAGAAATGACTCCCAAGGCATTCTAAAATTTAAATGTTGTGAAGATGGGATGAAACCAGCAAAGGATAATAAGATGGAATGGATAGTGAAGTCAGAGGGAAACCAGGGGGGTGTGATACCTTAAAGCCAAATTTATCTGTCAGTTTGTCAAGAAAAGGGTGGTGCATTCAAAGAGAGTCTTTGAAAAGAGTTTAATAAGGGGCTTTTTGTAATGGTGTGATCATGGTGCAGAGAAGGCCCAAGGAAATAGTCACATTACCCAAGGGGTAAATTTGAGGTCATCACAACTAGGCCTGAGGAAACAAGAGAGAGAGAGACAGAGAGAGAGAGATAGAGAGACAGAGACAGGAACAGAGAGAGAGCGTGAGCGTCATCTAACAAGGACTGTGGCATCGGGTTGAAGGATACCAGCCTATAATAACACTGCAGGGAGTGAGCAAGAAAACTCATCATTCAACTTCTCTTTTCTTCCATCTTCCAATGTCCTGCCATTTGTCACATTCATTCAGAAGCCAAATTGACCCAGAAGGGATGTGGTGGAATGAGCAGCAATACGCATGGAAAAGTATCCCCAGAGTCCATTCTAGCAGGACAAATACATCGAAAACAATTGCCATCTGTCATCTCGGGGGGCGGGGGGGATAATGTGTAAAGAGAAACTGACCCTGCAATTGCACTATTGGGTGGTTACCCCAAAAATACAGATGTAGTGAAAAGAAGGGACATATGTACCTCGATATTCATAGAATCAATGGTCACAATCGGCAAACTGTGGAAAGAGCCCAGATGCCCTTCAACAGATGAATAGATAAAGAAGATATGGTTCATACATACAATAGAATAGTTCACCTCCATCAGAAAGGATGAATACCCAACTTTTGTAGCAACATGGACTGGATTGGAAGAGATTATGCTGAGTGAAATAAACCAAGTAGAGAAAGTCAAGTATCACATGGTTTCACTTACTTGTGGTGCATAAGGAGTGACATGGAGGACATTAGGAGAAGGAAAGGAAATGTGAATTGGGGTAAATCAGAAGGAGAGATGAAGCATGAGGGACTGTGGACTTTGAGAAACAAACTGAGGGTTTTGGAAGGGAGGGGGATGGGAAGATGGGTGAGCCTGGTGGTGGGTAATAAAGAGGGCACGTATTGCATGGGGCACTGGGTGTGGTACATAAACACTGAACACTGAAAAAATAAAATAAAATAAATTGTTAAAAAAATAATGCTTATTATGTGCTTGCATTAGATATCTTTCCTTGGATGCCTCACAGGCCCTGGAAACACAGCTTGGTCTTCATCCCCAAACCTCCTCTCCCTTCCGTATCTGCCATCGGCTTCAGGCCCACTAACAAAATCTTCATGCCAGGAACCTTCATTTGTCCTGTATTCCTTTTAATTTGTTTCACTGTATGAGTTGCAAACCCATCTTCTATCTTCCCCATCCCCTACTAACACTATCTTAGGCCAGACTGTGGACATTTCTCACCTGAAGACTCCGGCATCTCATGTGTTCCTCCTCAGACTTTTCAACCATGATTTTATGAGAGTTATATTCTAAAATACAGATCCGATCTCTGTAATGATTTTTCTTTTCCTCCCAGGATTCACGCGGTGCAGACCGCCTTCATGACAGACACCTGCCCAGGCTTCTCCCACCCCCTCAATCTTCCTGTTTTTTACCCCTCCAACTCAAACTTATTTTCAAGCAATAACAAGCCAGGCATGTTTCCCTAAATACACCACACTCTGTAAGACACTCAGCTCCACACCCATCTCCTTTCCCTTCTAAGTTCTCTGCTCACCTTCTTGGGGAAATCTGCCCAAGACAAAAAGCAACATTCCTCTGATGTGCTCCTTCTGCTCCTTGGGCAGACTTTCACTTTTTGCCCTTATGTACATGGTGATAACTGGTTTATAAGTCTGTGGTCCCTTTCTAGGGGATCCACTCACTGCTTCAGGGGAGAGGCTGTAGCCTCTTCACCTCTGTGTTTTCAGAGGCTGGTGACTTGGTTAAAGTTTGAACTGTGAAATTATTTCAAGGCACTGGGAAAGCTAGTTGTAGATTTGGATTAAAGTAATGAGGAGCTGGGAATTAAGAGGAAAAAGAGTGCAGAGGTCATCTGATTTGGGTATGGGCTGTGCTAAGCTCAACAGAAGGCCAAAGTTTGTGTGGAAAAAACAATGGTCAGGCTAATTCATCCAGGTAGCCTCCCAGGTGAGTGGTGTTTTTCAGCATCCCTCATTGTACTGTGTTCAACTTCTATCCTGTTATGCGGTACCATAATATATGTTCATTACTTAAGTCAGAGAAGTCTGCCAGCTATCTTCTCTATGCAGTTGACGATGTTCTTATGCTCTTTTAAACATCATCTTCTGAGAATTATACTAAAAATACTTCTATTATTGCATTTAATCCTTTCCTGGAGCAGATTATTTAACCTGTTTGGGCCTCAGTTTTTACATCTTTAAAATGCAGCTATTAGTAGCACCTACCTTACATGGTCATTAGAGCGCTGGTGCGTCAGAGTTTATAATAAGCCTGACTGCCTGGCCCAGACAGAATGCTCTAAGATTGTTGAGGAAGTTATACCATTTCCCCTTCCTAATTTCTCCAGCTTCCTTCCATCAGCCCAAGTGTTTCTCTTCTCATGGTTTCTCTCATGAGTGATGTTTTCTCAAAAGGTCGGACAATTGGTCTGATAAGATGGGAAGAGACACCAGAGGATTGGGATCCATTCCAAGGTCTGTCCCCGGGGTTTGTACCATCTCTGGCATATGCTTAAACCTTCAGGTCCTCCCATCACTTCTAACAGGGTTGAACATTTACGACACCACCTTTGGAGATTTCTAGGAAGATCTATTGAGATTACACACACACACACACATGCACACACACTCACCTACACGTAGTTATAAATGATAAGCTGTAAGAGACTGTAGCAACCTTAAGTGAGAACAGTGGCAGCAGTGACAATAAATGTAGCTTCCACACATGGTTTGGTCTTTAAGTCACTCTAGCAACCTCCATGCTGTAGGAGGTCTGTACCCACTATGAACATCTGACTTCTCTGGGTTAAGGTGTCCCTAGAACCATCTCTGACATTCCCACCTTTACTAACATGAATGGAGGTCTGGAATCTATTTAAAGTCTGGGGTTTTTTGGTGGTGCCTGGGTAGCTCAGTTGGTTAAGCGACTGTCTTCGGCTCAGGTCATGATCCCGGAGACGTGGGATTGAGCCCCACATTGGGCTCCCTGCTCAGTGGGAAACCTGCTTCTCCCTCTCTCACTCCCCCCGCTTGTGTTCCCTCTCTGGCTGTGTTTCTCTCTGTCAAATAAATAAATAAAATCTTAAAAAAATAAAAAAATAAAGTCTGGGGTTTTTCAACTAGCTCCCTCTCATGATTAAACATAGTCAAGTATTACATGACACACAAACTGGTAAGACCACATGTTACTTCACCACTTTTATCTGCATACATGTTGACTCCTGGGAGTTTATTAATTCCTACATTGCTTCCCTTTTCTTCCTCTGGTCCTACCCACCCATTCTTCCTTCTCCTTGCTCAAAATGGCATCTCAGGACTCTAAGGGATTTCACATTTTATGTTGTAGGAGTTTTTTCCCTTTTGCTAATCCTAGACCTTAGGATTAAATTAGGAAAAAATTAGGAAAATGATTAGATCACTTTTTAATTTTACCTAATGAATGTCTAATACTTATTTTTAAAATTTACTTCTTTTTAAAATTTTAATGATGAGTCAATAGTTCCATAATCTGAGGCATCTGAGATTTAAAAGCAGTTATCTTGACATTCTTGAAAATTTTCTTTGAAAAATGGGAGGCGGGACTTAATTTTATTTGTCAAGTTAGATCTTCCTTTGACTTTAAAGATCACTCTGAGTCCTTTTTTGTAACACTGCAGTTTGTGTTGAATCTTTCCATTTAAATGACATTGCAATAGAACGAGAAAGGTCAGAGACCAGAAGGAGAACAACAGGGAAATATCACTTAAGATAATGTTCAGGCAGATCTTCCATGGAGTTAACAGGTTTTAATTCTGAATATAATCAACAGTGAGTTTTCAAAAAAGTCTGCCACCCATTTTGATGATTATGATATACTTACAAATAAATCACAGTTGAATTTGTAGACCCAAATTATTTATTATAAAGAAATGAACATGGCAATATGCTTTCTATGCCTTTCCAATTAGAGTTTAGATCAATTTATCTTTGTGAAGATATTGCCTAGTTGAATTTTTTTTAATATATTATGACATGTTATTGGAGCCAACTAGCTGGAACACAAGGTTCCTGGGACTCAACATTCATTATTTATCCATTTATACTAATAAACCTTTATATCCCACATGTCCCCTGCTCAGATTTGAACGGGGCTTCAGAAGCACAACCTGTTTTAAATTTATGACACAACAGCAATTGCTTATGACAAAGAAGAATGACATAAAAATGCATCCATTTTCTCCCACAGGAAGACAAATGATAAGATTTTTTTTTTTTAAGAGATGGCATTCCTCTCCCTTCGTAGAAAAAAAATTAGTCTTAAGAAAAAGAAACTCAAAGATCATAAACCATAGAGGAAAAAAAAAAGAAAAAAAAATTGATTTAGGGATACAAGATGGGATTGAGTTGTAATATAGAAGTTGCTGGTCTTTTCCTACCGAAAGGCAGAACCAATTGATTTATGAATCACAACCCTACGCCAGCTTTCCTCCTTCTTACCCCCCCCCCCCCCCC
>PITA01010154.1:0-73453 GCA_004023965.1 Spilogale gracilis
AGTCAAGTACCGCATGGTCTCACTTACTTGCGGTGCATGAGGGGCAAACTGGAGGACAGTGGCAGAAGGAAAGCAAATGGGAACTAGGGTAATCTAGGGAGGGAAACGAAACAACAGAGATTTTGAACACAGAAACAAACTGAGGGACTTGGAGGGAGGGGGGTGGAGGGATGGGAGAGCCTGGTGGTGGGTACTGAGGGCACCTAAAGCGGGGAGCACTGGGTCTGGGGAATGGGGAATGAATCTTGAAACACTGGGAAAAAAAAATTTTAGTAACAACAATAAAAAAAACATAATAAAATAAAAATAAAATAAAATAAAATAAAATAAAAAAAAGAGAGTTTGTGACATACAGAGTATGTTCTCTGAAAACAAGGACATTATATTAGGAAACAATCTCCAGGAAGGGATCTGGAAAATCTCCAAATATTTAGAAATTGAACCTCACACTTCCCAATAACCCTTGGGTCAAAGAAGAAACTAAATGGGAAATTAGAAATGATTTTGAACTGAGTGAAAATGAAAATCACATATCCAAATTTGTGAGATACCAATAAAGTGATGCTTACTGGGAAATTTACAGCACTGAACACCTACTAGAAGAAAGAAAAATCTCAAATTGATGATTTCAGCTTCTACATTAAGAAACTGGGAATAGAGGAACAAATTAAGCCCAAAGGAAAGAAAGAAAAAAAGAAAGGGAGGGAGGGAGGCAGTGTTAAACAGTCTAGTAGAAGCTGATGAATTAGAAGGCAGAAAAGCAGTAGAAAACAGTGAAATCAGAGCTGGTTCTTTGAGCAGCTCATAGAGTTGGTGCACCTCTAGCCACGGTGATGGGGAGGGAAGAGGGAAGACACAAGCCACCCACAGTGGAAGGTGATGTGCTGAAGATGCCGTGTCCTGCGGCCCAATGATCCCAGTCCCGGGCAGCAACTCCAAATGAATAAAAACACGTCAAGACTTTTATTACAAAAGGCTGTAGCTGCGTTGTTTTTAATAGCCCCAAACTGGAATCAAGCCACATGTCAACCTACACATGAATGGATAAGGGACACGTGGTACGTGCATACGACGGATTCTACTCAGTCCCGGGAAGGAACAGAGTAACGACACAAGCCACGACATGACTAAATCTCAAAATAGTTATTCTGGATGAAAGAAGTGGGTCCCAAAAAGAGTCCACAGTGTAAGTATCCCTGATCTAAAGCTCTCGGAAGCACGAGGTAAGCTGCAGTCATGGGCGGCAGACTGGAGACTGGCAGGGGGGCCTGGGCCAGGGGAGAAGACACTGCCGAGAAGGAAGCCCAAGGACGGTGGCTTCGCCAAGTATAGTGGCCCCAGCTTTTCACAGGTTCACGCTGGTGCACTTCGCTTTTACGGAAGACCTACATCGATACCT
Source organism: Spilogale gracilis (assembly GCA_004023965.1). Lineage (NCBI taxonomy): Eukaryota > Metazoa > Chordata > Mammalia > Carnivora > Mephitidae > Spilogale > Spilogale gracilis. Next base: position 1,400 of record PITA01010154.1, read on the forward strand.
GAACTTTCGCTAACCAAAAGACATCTGAAGAGGACTTTGCTTCTATAAAAAATAAAAATAACAAAATGAAGGCATAAAGCAAAAATGGAGCCGTCACCGAGACAGCATGTGCACCGAGCGGGGAGAGTGGCACCACCAACCCCTTCTGGGAATGGCACTCCGTGTCACGTGGCCTAAGCTTGAGGGGCCGTGTCTGGGAGAATTCTCCATCCTCCCCTTCTTTATTTAAAATGAATATTCAATCAGCCGACATCTAGTGCATCACCAGTTGTAGGTGTAGAGTTCAATAACTGCTCTGCTGCCCAGAACACCCATCCCCCTCACAGCCCGGGAAGGGTGAGGACCTCGGCCCAGGGAGGTGACTCCTTCCCCGGGATCGTCTTTCCAACATGAAGAAAGGGCCTCAACTTCAAAAGAAGCTTCAGCATGAACGGGTCAAGTCAAAGACTTGGACGTACGTTTAAATTCATGATGGGTCTTGCTCCCAAGGGCTGTTGGCATGAAACAAGCCTGGGCACAGAGGAGCTCTGGGAGGTGCAGAGGGCTGCTTGGAGGGGAGAGCGCGGCTTGCACGCTGGGGAGACGCGCCCACACCCGATGGGGGCCTCCCTTGCCACCAGCCCGTCCCCAGGTATGGTGGAGGCCATCTGGGCCGGCGCTGGCCCTCCTGGCCGTGTGGCTCCTGCTGAGTGTAGCGGTGGTGGCGGTGCACACCGGACATGACAGCTGCCCAGGTCACGGACGCCAGTGTGCCCGCAGAGCCTGGCATGCGGCAGACGCCCCCCTCCTGGCCCCCCGACAAGGCTTCGCGCACGGAGTGGCCACTGTGTGTGTGTGCTGGTGTGTGCGGGAGGAGGAGGGGTGGTGCGTTAATTTAAAATGTAACTTGCTTTTCTTTTCCCACAGGGAAAAGGAGTGGGAACAGATTTCTAAAAATAGCCTGGCCTGTCAAAACTGGTAACCATCAGACAGGGCAAAGACAGGGCTGCTTGGGGAGGGAGCGTGGCGAGGAGCAGGGAGGACTTCCAGCTCTGAGTTCCTGCTGCCAACACCCACCGGGCTCCGTGGCCAGCAGGCGGTCCACATCCTGGGGCCAGACTGCCTCCCAGGCGATGCCATCAGAACTGGGAACAGGTACCCCTGCCAGGTGCCACCACAGAATTAATGGTGGGGACCACCGGGGTGACCCTCCCGTCTCTACCTCTCACACACCTGCAATAGCTCTGTCTTCCTCGGAGCAGACTGAGGCTCAGAGACGGTGGGAGCCTCTCCCAGGCCACCCTGCTGGTCTGAGGCCGAGGGCCCGAAAGCCCAGCGTGTCTGTCCACAGGATCTGAGGCCACTGCTGAGGAGGCATCCCATGCACCGGGGCCCCAGAGCTTGTGGAAGTGCATTCTGCCCCCCACCCCCGACGGGTCCTGGGGGCGGCCACCCAGGGGCAGCAGCTGTGGGCACGTACAGCCTATGCCCGGCCTGGGCTCCATCTGCTACCTCCCTTCCTTTCCAGGGAAAGACCAGCCCCAGCAGAGAAGTGTGTATGAAGAGAGAGGAGAAACCCCAGGATGGTTTCCAACCACCGATCCTGAGGGAACAGCGCTCGTGGGCCCATGGCCCACCGCCCCTGCCCGACACATGGTCAACCCACCACGTGTCTAATCAGCTTCACGCACAGACGGCGCCCAGCCTGCCTGCCTTCGGGGGACTCTAGCCGCACTGGCCTCAGCGTTGTGCAAGAGACAAAGTCGTACCTGCAGGCCAGACCGGAGGCCCTGGGGGGTCAGAGAGGAAAGTCCAGAGGAAGAGCACCTTGCTTTGAAAGAGCCAAAACACAACAGCCTTGGTTCTCTCCGGCAGGAGGAGACTCTGTACACTAAGATGCAAGTCGTGGGAGTTAAGAACTCAGTGCAGCTAAAATCAGCATGAATGTTAATCTAAACATCGTAAAATCATAAAATTGCACCAGAAATATCAAGTCTGGAGCTCCTGTCTGGGAAAGCGCACCACCCACCTGAGCACCGCCCTCTCCGCAGGGGCCCGCGCAGCGCAGGGGCAGGACCTCGGGTGCGCGCTGGGGACCCCGCGGGAGAGCGCCAGGTGTGCGCGCTGCCCACTCGCTTATCACAGCGGACTCACCCGACCCGCCTTCACACACTTGTTCGGACGGGGCCCTGTCATCCCCCAGGCTATTTCAATTTTAGCCTGAGCCACACTTTAAATTTTCCAATTTTAGCCTGAGCCACACTTCAAAATAGAGGAGGGCTGCCTGCCTGGAGCCCAGCTTCCTAGAGGTCCCACGCTTCGCGGCCATCACCTCGTGGAACCTTGGAAACATGCGTGTGTGGTCAGGATGCCGGTGCCCATCTGCGGTGGCCAGAGACGGGGGTGGGAAGGTGACTCACCAGGGCACCTGGAGCCGGGGGCGCCCACACCTCCCTCTTCCGACACTGCCTCCCACCCTGGCCAGACGCAGCACGCACTCCTGGGTATTTGCTCCCGAGTCTCTGGGGCTGGGATAGAAGGTAAGCACGCCGACCTTGCCCCAGAGGGAGGCAGGGGATGGGGCGGGGGGCCCTGAGTGAAGTTGAGGCAAGGGCACTATTGAGGGAGGGCAAAAAGGCAGCCCTACAGGGCGAGATCTGGACACGGGGCTGAGCGCATCCATTTTAATAACAGCCTCACTTGGAACCTGTGAAAGCAGTAATCTGATTAAGGAAGGCTTCGCTGACGGCCTCCACCTTCCACCCTCCCCCGGCCCTCCCCGCCGCGGGCAGGACATGTGGTACGGATCATCTTCCTCGGTGGCGGGGTTATCTGGGGCCTGGCTGGGCCAGGGAACATGACGACGTGTCGCTGCTGAGCTGGGACAGCAGGTGTCTGTCCGTGCATCTGTGGGAAACGCTCTCAGCACAGTCTCTGCATCAGGGCACACACAGGCAAGGACACGGGGAAATTGAATCTTATTACTAATTAATGGCTTTAATGCCTGTGATTAGGCCTCAAACACAGTCTATTTTCCCAAAGATAAGTTTAGCTCTGTTTGAACCGGGAGCCCAAGTGCTCTGCTAACACTGACGCCGAACAGCTCAGCTCGGCTAATCAAATTCACAAGTTCCGAATCGACCGGCCCGAGTCTCAGAAACTGTCATCTGAGAATAAATGACACCAGGAAGGCGGCTTTGTTCTCCCTCCAGTGCCCTGCTGGGGACGGAGCGGGGGTGAAGGAGCACAGGTGTGGGGCAAGGACCCAGGGGTCCGTGCTCACTGGGCACAACCTGCAGCCAGAGACTCAGCCCGGGGACTCAGTGCTGGAAGCATGGCAAGGGTGGGGGACCGAGCCGGCATTCTAGACGGGGGCCATTCTGCCGCCCCTTACCCCGGGACACTTGCTAATGTCTGCAGACAACTCTGGTGCCCACATCTGGGGAAGAAGTGCCATTGGCACCGAGTGGGCAGAGGCCGAGGGCACTGCTGGACATGGCACAGGGCCCAGGACGGCCCTGACAAAGCAGCAGGCAGCCCCACGCGGCCATGGAGGGGAGTGCCCTCGAGGCGGGAGGACACGGGGCTCTTAGGGAGCACACACACCTCCTGGTGAGACGGGGGCCCATTTCTTCGGGTGGCTGGCCACAGGCAGCCTCCGCAGGCTGGGGGCGTGTGTGCAAACGTACCCACAGGCCCCCCTCCCGTGTGTGGGAGAGCAGGGCCCCGCAGTTCCGACTGAGCAGAGCTGCGCCCGCCAGCAGGAGCCTGGGCGCAGCCTGGGCCAGGCCTCAGGGGCCCCGCTTCTCTTGTCTGTGAGGACAAGCCCTGGCGGCCCCCAAAGAGCGGCATCCACGGGCCAATGGGGGGCGGGGGTCCCGGGCTGCGCCCTCTGGGCCAGAGCGCCCCTGTCTGGTTGGACATTCCATCCTTTTGTGCAGAGATGCTGACCAGCAGCAGCTGAGCGCCAGCATGGCTCAGAGGCAAGCAGAGTGACAGAAGGGCCTCTGGGGCAGGCACCTGTGGGCAGGACAGGAGCTGGGGCCCGCAGGGTGGCTGCACAGCAGAGCCAACAGGACTTGCCTGCTGCCGGAGACGAGTGACTCGCTGCTCTGGCATTGTCAGCCAGGAGGTCCAAGGGGCCCAGCCCTCAGGGACAGAGGAGCAAGCCTATGCCGCTCACGGGGCTGTGTGTCCTAGGGGAGATGTTCAACTTCTCTGAGCCTAGGTTCCTCCCTCTGTACAATGGACATAATTACTACCACCCCCCCCCAGCGTTGCTGCAAAGACTAAGCCGTGGGAGGGTGCAGGGGGGCCCAGACCCTTTCTTCCCCGTTCCTGACTCGGCCCAGGACACTCAAAGGCTCCCCCCTGCTGGGCTCCTACATCCATCCCACAGTGCTCCCCTCTGGGGGGGGAGGCCCCTTGGTGCCCTGGGCGGTGCCCCTGTGTGTGCCTGGGTGCCCGGACTCCCGGCAGATGCCCCTTTTGCTCATCATTCCGTGGCCGCTCCCCTCAGACTGGGCGCCACGCTGTGGGCTCCTGGAGGGAAGAGACCACACTGCCCGGCCCCAAAGCCCCAGTTCGGTGCACAGACACGCACGCCCTGGGCAGGCAGCTCCTGAGGACGTGGGGGCGGGGCTCTGCCTGTGTGAGGGGCAGCTGGGGAAGGGCGGCCACGGGACCCGGAGCAGCTCCGAGCTGGAGAAGCAGCACATCACCTCACCAGCTGAGCTTCCCCCAAAAATCGCACTCGGAGGCACAGGCCCCCTGCACCCCTGCAGCCCTCGCTTCCTACAGGTCTCCTGGGAGAGGCCTTCCTTGACGACTGTCCTTACCTTTGCCACCTCCTTGTCCCTCTTCACTTGGCTTCTCCTCATGGCGTTTGCTGCCCGTGGACGGACTTCCCTCATGTCCCGGTGCCCCCGGCCCTCTGTCCTGGCTCCATCCAGGAGCTCAGAACCCACCTGGCACTGTCCACAACAGCACCCCTCCTGGCCCCTCTGGCATTCGCCCAGGTACCGATAGGATTCTGTGTCTTTATTGTTTAGTTGAAAGAGTTCTTTGTATCTTCTGGATACCAGGCCCTTATCAGACACAAGATGGACAAGTATCTTCTTCTGTTCTCTGGGTCGCCTTCTAACTTCCTTGATGGTGTCCAAAATTAGGAGCACCAAAGTTTCTAACTTGATGAAAACCAGTGCATCTTTTGTTTTGTTGCTATACTTTTGGCGTCCAATCTGGGAAAATCCAAGGTCATGAAGGTTTACTCCTGTTTTCTTCTTAGTGTTTTATAATTTTAGCTTTTACAAGTTAGGTATTTGATTCATTTAGAGATAACGTCTACATATGGTGTGAGGTCGGGGTCCAACTTCATTCTTTTCCACGTGGATATTCAGTCGTCCCAGTGCCATTTGTTGAAAAGACTATTCTTTCTCTATTGAACTGTCTTGCCACCTTGTTGAAAATCAGTTCATTAATGTGAAGTTTTATTTCTGGACACTCAATTTCATTCCATTGATCTATATGTCCTGTGCCAGTACCACACTGTCTTGATTATTATTATAGCGTTTTTCTTTAATGTAGGGTCCAGGCCCAGTGTGGAACCCACTGTGGGGTTTGAACCTATGACCCTGAGATTAAGACCTGAGCTGAGATCAAGAGTCGGCCCAAGCTGGCCACCCAGGCAGCCCATGATTATTATGGCTTTATAGTGAGTTTGAAATTGGGAAGGGTAAGTTGTCCAGCTTTGTTCTTTTTTTCCCTCCATATATCTTGGCTATTCTGGGTCCCTTGTATTTTCCTAAGAATTTAGGATCAGCTTTTCCATTTCTGCCAAGAAGCCAGCTTTTGATTTTGATCAGAATTGTGTTGAATCGGTAGATCAGTTTGGAGGTCAGGGATAACTTAGCAGAATTAGTAGTCTAATCCATGAACAAAGGACATCTTTCTACTTACTCAGGTTTTTAAACATTTTTATCCATTTCCTGCAAGGACATTTTATAATTTTCAGTGTACATACACACCATATTCTTCTTAGGTTAGGTTTATTCCTAAGTCTTTTATTCTCTTTGCTGCTATTATAGTCACAATTGTGTTCTTAATCCCATTTTTGGATTGTTTCTTGCTAGTATGTACAAACGCTAGATATACCGACTTGTGTGGGAACAAAGAATTTTCATCAGAACTGGGCTTTAGAAATATGACTTTACTTAGAAATACTCCCTTAAAGAAAAGCTGGAAATCCTGGAGATGTTGAGCTTGGTGGCTTAGGATGACAGAAATTTATTCTTTTACAGTTCTAGAGTTGGAAGGTTGGAATTAGTATCACTAGGCAAAATCACGGTGTTGGCAGGGCAGTGTCCCCTCCCTTGGCAGCCATGGGAGAGATTCTGTTCCTTGTCTTTTCCAGCTCTTGGCTTGTTGTCACGTCGCCCACCTCTGCCTCCAGGGTCTCAGGGCCACAACCTGTCCCATCATGACAGATGTGATCGCATTTGGGGCCCCTGCACATCAATAATCCAGGACGCTCGCATCTCAAGCTCCCTAACTTCATCACGACTACAAAGACCACCTTTCTGGCCATCCATGCTCACATTCCCAAGGTCCCAGGGAAGGGGACTTGGACATCTTTTGGAGGGCCACTGCTTGCCCACCTTACTGCCCTCTGTGCAGGTGGCGAGACTGCAGACAAGTGGAACCCTCACAACCCCACCGTCAAATGCTGGCACTCCATCTACCTGAACCGTCACTCCTTACTGGCTTCCAAAAGGGCCCGCTGCCTCGCAGTTACCTTTTCGTCTAATTGCAGAGGGCTCCGGTAGAAGCTGCACTCTGAAGCAAACCATCACCATGAAAACTCGATGCCCTGTCTCCGCTGTCCATGCTGAGCCCCTGGGCAAGGGCACACCGGGCTCCTGTGAGTGCCTCCTTAGAAGAGCAGCGAGAACGCCCTCCAGGATTGGCAGTGCAGGGTCCTGTCAGTCTCTCATTAAATGCTGCCTGAGCCTGGCTCTGGGCTGGGCACAGTGACCCGGAGGCCATCGCTGCTGCTCTCGGGACGCAACCCCCACTTGCCCAGCGCCCACTGCCGTCTGCATGCTCCTGCACTTAGTGGCCCCAAGGGTGTCACTGTTGCCTGCATGTCTCTGTCCCCTCATCACCTCTTGCTCTGTTGCCTGTGGACCGGGTGGCCGGTGCCCCAAAGACATGGCCTCAGGCCCGTGCCCTCCCCCACCCCACCTGGGCCTCTGTTCCCTCATCTGTCCACTAAGGGTCAAGCCAGAGGGTCTGGAAGGAGGGATAACTCACTTTCCTCCCACACAGAGCCAGACGGGCTGCCCTGTGAAGATGATGGGACCCTTCTGGGGCTTCCTCATCTCCTTGGGCAAGGTGAGGGACACTCGTCCCCATGCCCTGTGGCGCTCCTCCCTGAAGGAGGCTTCCACAGCAGGCCCGTCAGTGGCACTGCAGGTGTCCCAGACTCCACGGGAACAACACGGAGGCTGCTGGGGTACACTCGGTGGCACTGTGGGCGGCTGGGCCCCGGGGCGGAGGAAATGACAAGTTCTTCCTGGTGCACTGTGGAGTTTTGGCAGTTTTATGGAAAAACAGTTTCTTCAGAAGCAACCTATACATCACTTTCTTTAGTAAATGTGCCAAGCCATATTACAAGATGTGATATCTATTATTAACAAGCATTTATTTATCTACCAAGCACTTGCCGAGGGCCTCGGAGAGACCCAGGCCCGGCGCCGGCTCGGCTGGCGGCCGAGGACAGCGAGAAGTTGTGTCTGTTCCCTGCGCTGTGAACCCGAGGTTCGGGCACACGCCCCCGTCATCACTGTGCTCCTGTGCCTGGACCTCCACACACGTGCTGTCCTTAAACCCCCAGGATGCCTGTGTCCCGGAAGGAGACGGTATTGCCGCTGAGCGAGCGTCTGTGGGCAGGGGTTCCCTGGGAAGGGCGCGCACCTGCTGGCTGTGCAGGTGTCGAGGGGCCCAGCGAGTGGGGTGGGCGCACAGGATAGACATGCGACGGGCCTCCTCTTTCCCACACTTGTTGCACACATGAAGCTAGTGGTGCGAGGCCCCAAGCCATCAAGGGACAGGTCAGCCACCCCCTTCATCACGTCGGGTGCCCCTTGCGCAGTTGCCCAGGGATTGGAAGCGCAGGCAGGGCCCCTGGGCGGGGGCGGGGGCGGGGCACTCCCTGGCTGGTTCTCTGCACTCGCCCACCCCCAGGACAAGCGGGCCTCGGGCTGGCTAGAGCTGATGACGGGGAGACACGTGGCCCAGAACCATCTCTGAGCAGACAGCAGGCCTGGGAGCCGTGGCCTCTGCGTGGCCAGCAGCCCGCAGCCCGCTGGCCAGATATGCACGCGTCCCTCAGACCCCGCCGAACGTGCACACATGCCACAGGCTGGCCGGGGAACAGCACTAGGACTATCAACAAATGCTCGTCTACTTTCTGCGCGTTTGCCTGTAGGTTCACCTGCTCTGGACGTCTCGTGCAAACGGACTCCCACGACACGCGCCATCTCATGTCTGCCATCTCCTCCTTAGCATGATCCCTGTCACATCTGCCATTTGCGTCCAGCGTCTGTCAGCGCTTCCTCCACCTGGGCCGGCGGCTGCCACTCGGGGCCGTCCCAACCACGCCGCTGTGAGCTCCCAGGGGCGGGCTTCTGAGTCTCTTGTCCGGGGAGAGGATGGGCTGACGTGACGGCCCTGCGCTCCCGAACCCGCGCAAGGCCCACAGCCAGGCGAGATCTCCGCGGGCCGTAACATCTCAGCACTTACAACTGCCTCCCGCGGTAAGTCTTCGGAGGACAGGGAAGCAAATGTAAAGTGCAGATACGCCACTTAACTTGTACTCTGCAGCATTTACCAGAGGAGGAGAGTGAGCCTGAGCGGTGCGGAGCCGGTTCTGAAACTGTGAGGCGGAGTCCCGTCCGAGGAGAGGCGCACCGGCGACAGGACTCTGGGGCCCTGACCCTGGGCGACGGCCCGCTCCAGAAGTGCTCAGTGTGGACGGTGCTGGCAGGGGGGTCGCCCCTGAGGAGCCCGTCCCGGGCCCTTGGCCCTCCACGCGGGCCTCTTTCCACCCCGCATCGCCGTCCTCCTCCCCCTACTGCAGCCTCCATCGCCTCTCAGCTCTGCGCCCGCCAGCACCGTCACACCCCAACCCACGCCAGCCACCGCACGGCCCCACAGCCACGTCCCCACAAGACAACCCCCCGACAGGGCCGGGCCAGCCCCGAGGTCAGCCGCACTTTCCCCAGCGCACCGGAGCCCACCAGGCCCTCCTCCTCCTCCCCTGCGGCCCTGCTCCCGCCTTGCTCCCTGAGGGCTCCCTGAGCGGGTGTTGCTGTGGGTGCACCTGCCTTGGGGGGGTCCCCAGGGACCTGGAAGGACACGGGTGGGGAGGATTCTGGGGGAGTGCCGGACGGCAAGCATGCAACCATCTCCCCGGCCTCCTGACCCTCGCCAACAGGACAGCGATGGGATAAGTGAGGCCTGAAGCCAGGAGGACAGAGACGTGACGGCCGCTGCAGAATGAGAGCAGTGAACTCTGGGAAGAAGTGAGGAGGCGAGCCACAGGTGCCTGGGAGCAGGGAGCAGGGCGGGAGGTGAGGGGCAGGACGCCGGGGCAGTGATGTGGTTCAGTGCTGGAAGCCTGAGATTGGCCACTGTAGGAGCGCGGCATCTCAGAACCCAGCAAAGGCGACACGGCGGGGTTCCCCCAGCCCCTCCCCCAGAGAGCTGCTTGTCAGCCGTTTACCAGCACAGAGCTGCTCCGATTCCCCCTCCCCAGGCGGCCAGCGCTTTAGAGGACCTGAGTCCGAGAGGACAGAGGGGACAGTCTCGGCAGAGCTTGACCCAGGGGGCCTCTGGACCCAAGACCCCGTGGGGTCCAGACACCAAGTGTCCAGATGAGCAGCCCCTTCCCTGACCTGGCGCCCCCGTCAGCAGACCCAGGGGTTGGTCTGCAGGAAAGACTGAAGCGCTTGGGTCATTGGAGGGGCCCCCGCTCCTCTCCACCAGGTGGGGGTCCCTCTTCAATGTGAACGATGGCCATGGGGCCGTCACTGGGGGCACCTCCACAGCGAAGGCACCAGGAGAATTAACAAAGAACAATGGGAAGAGAAGCCGGGCAGGAGCGGAGAGACCTTCCTGGGATGGTGTGCTTGACACTCTCCTAGACCAGAGGAGGCCATCTGTCCCTAAGGAAGACCCCCTGCTTGAAAGGGGGCAGGGGCAAAGCAAGGGCGAACCCCAGGAGACTAATGATGTCACTGGAACAAAGAAATTCCATACATGGATGGGCAGTAAACCTGAGGACGCTTCCCGGGGAGCAGAGTGAAAATTCTAAGAGATGCAAGATGGGGAGAAAAGGAACTTAAAGGACCGATTCTGGAGGCCCAACCTCCAGCTAGCAAGCATTCTGGAAGAGGAAAAAGAGGGAGCAGAAGGGCGAGAATTACAGAAATCACAGAAGAGATTATCCTGGTGGTTTTATTCCCCAAGGAAATGGCCCACAAAGGGGGCCGTACAAAGGATTTCCACAAGAACCACATCAGATTATGTGAAATGACAGAATGCCCGAGGAGGAAGAGAGGACCCTAGAGGCTCCCAACAGCGGGAGGCTGCTGATTCACAGAAGTCGGGAATTCAGAATTCCCAGAGAAGAGGTATTTTGACAGGAACTTGGAAGGTCATGTCTTAGATATGTAAGTTTCTAGAAGCTGGAAGACAGCAGAAATGCCTTCAAAATTCCAAAGGAAAAAGAAATCCAAATTCTAAATCCAAGTGAATAATCAGGTTCATGTGAGAACAAAGATAATTTTCAGCTGTGCAGTATTTCAGACTATTTTTCCCTCTACAGTCTTTCCTGGGACAGCGCTAGAGGATGTGCTCCAGCCCAGTGAACAGGAAGGCCCAGCAAGAGAAAGGATGGGGGGTGGAGGGCAGGAGGCAATGGGGCGACCTGTGAGGCATGGACCAGATGGGCAGACGCAGGAGACCACCAGGAACACCGCGAACCCTGCAGGGCAGCTCATGGGGCTAGTGGCAGAGCAAGGGCTTGCTTCAGTGCTCTGGTGGAGAGTTCCAGAAAATTAACTAGGGTCACAGAAAAATTGAAAAGAAAAAGGGGCACTCATTAACTGCAAGAAAAGCAAAAAAATTCTATAAAGAAGGAAGTGTAATCCATAGCACAGGATTGGCTCAGCTGTGAGAGTATTCATCTTGTAATAAAGATTAACAGAAGAAACTCTGTGGGGATTTAACCTAAACCTGTGATCCGCCTACTGCTGGAGGGCAGAGGCAGGAAGTCAGCAGATGTCTGGCCCGGAGACTCCGGAGATGGAGACCAGTGGGTACTGCTGCCCTGAACTCAGTCACGCCCTTCCAGGTGGGTTTCGAGCAGCTGGGCCCTGGCGGGTGCTCAGGATCAGGATTGAGCCACGCGGGGAGACAGGACCATGGGATTCATCACGTGTCTCCTACAACTAATTGGCTTTTTTGGCCCTATGTGTGTATTAACTTGAATAAAAAATATTCTTACAGAAATTAATCACCAAAGGGCAGTGTTAATGAATGCAATAATACTCTAGAGCCCCGCGTACATGGGTATCCAGGAACACACGAACTGGAGTCTGGAGTCTGAGTTCCGCACAGAGCGGGCCTACGCTCAGTCCCCTCGGCTGGGAAGTGGGCCCAGTGCCTGCCCTGCTTGGCGGTGGGAGGACGTAAGGAAGCTACCGTGTCAGACGTGGCCGTAACGGACACGGTACCAGTGTGTGTTCAGTGGTCCCATGGAAAGCAAGCCCCGTGGCCCACCGGGCAGGTCCTTGGGAAGACAGCTCCTTCCCACTTCTGCCCGTTCCTCTAGGCGGTCTTCCATGCTCTCCCAAGTCTCTTGGGGAGGGGGGTGAGAGTGGAGAGGCCCAACCAGCTTGGAAAGGTTAAGAAAGCAGGAGGACTTGTGACCCACACAAGGGGACTTCGAGTTTGCCTGACCTTGAGGAAGTCATGTGTCCTCCGAGCCCCGTGTCCTCCTCAAGGTCCATCACAAGGATTCTCCCTCTGCAGGGCTGGTGGGGTGACGAGGTGAGCAGTGTGAGGGCCAGGCCAGGCCTCTCGCTGGCCCAAGGTCCAAGTCAAGACCTCTCTTGTCCCACAGAGCTCCAGGGAGGGGTCCTCGAGACCTTCCCTTCAGGAGGAAGGCTGAGGCCAGCACTCAGTATAGGCACGCAGCCCAACAAGCCCAGGCTCGCAGGAGAGAGAGCGCCGGGCACCAGTCCACGCAAGGTCCAGGGAGCCTCCTCCGCCCAGCACTGCTCGCAGTGGGCGGGGGTCTTGGCTCCTGGGGGGCTGCTCTGGTGACAGAGAGAGAAGCCGATGTCGCAGGCCTCCAGGAGCCCACAAAAGCATGGCGCCGGGCACACAGTGGCCATGTGGAATGGGGGCTGCCGTGCAGAGGAGGGACAGCTCAACCCAGCTGGGAAGGGGTCAGAGAGTTCCTGGGGGAGATGACACCAGAATGAGCCCACGACAAACTGGCCCTGAGGCTCTCTCCTCCCTCCCTCCCTCTCTCTCCCCTCCCTGCCTCCACCCTGCACACGTAAAGGCCAGGAAAGAGCCACGATGCTCCAGCACCCGCCACAGTGGTCAGTCCCACCTGACAGCTCTGCACTGGGGGACAGGGCCCAACGGGAGGTCAGAGGGGAGGATGGCTGCTGGTGACGCAGTGGTGGAACAAAGTCAGGCCGCTGGGCCTCTGTCCAAGATAGTGGGTTTCCGGTAAAGAAAAGAGGAGGAGAAACCAAGAAGGTTCTAGAACCTCTTCGCTGTCAGGATGTGGGAGAGAACTGCCCCAGTGCAGGCTGTGGTCAGCAGGAGGAGCATGAGACCCACAGGTGAGAGGCAGGACCAGCGACTGACAGGAAGACACTGAGGCCGGGAGCCCTACACAATAAAGGGAGAGGGACCCGTGAAACAGATGCTCCGAATACTCCTGCAGGGCTTTCCAGCTAACAGGCAGCAGAGCCAGACTCTGAGTCCAGGCCTGACTGCAAAGCGTCCCCCCAAACTCTGCCAGCCGGCCTAGAAACAAAAGGAGGGCAGTGTCCCAATGCTGGAAAATGCTGAGAAGAATGCCAAGGACAGACAGAAGGCACTGCTGCATCAGGACCCCGTGCCCGCGGAGCGTGTGAGGACGGACAGAGCAGGGCCACGCAGGCTCCTGGAAACCAGCGTGCGCCCTGCTGCCACTGGCGCCATTCGTGGCCGAGCAGCAGGCACCCACCCAGGGACCCAGCAGCTCCCTACCTCTCCGCCCGGGCCAGCTGCATTCCAGGGCCAAGTCGGGGAGAGGTGCCGCGGATCATCACTTCGTCCTCCCGCCCGGGCCAGCTGGGGACGAGAAGGGGCAGCACAGCCCCGTGATGCCGGGCCTTGGGCGCCCCCCACATTTCGGGGATCGCCTCTTCCAGCAGCAGAAGGCAAGCACCACCATGCTGTGTCAGAGTCGATACTGGGGTGCAGGGATAGTAGGGAACCTGCTTGGGGTCACACAGCTGCCCTGAGATTCAAATTCTTGCCGTTTCTAAGTCCCTGGGACTCCTCGGAGCCCTCGCTCACACCTGGCGTTCCCTCATTCACTCGCTGTCCATCCCCCCATGCTCACTGAGGGCCGGGCACGGTGCTGTCCGAGGGGCTCGCGGTGGAGGTGGCCGGCCTGGGCTGTGAGCGAACGCGAGACATATCCAACCACTACTCCTGTTCACCCCCTGAACCGCCACAGACACCCTTCCAGACAAAAGGGAAAGGCCGATGCTGGGGGCGGGTGGGCGGGGGGCTCAGGAACCTGCACAACCGTCATGGGGAGCAGGGATGGGAGCCACGAGATGAGCCCAGCAGCCTGACTCCCAAGCCTGTGTTCTTCACCGCGGGGCAAAACCTACAAACATCTCACTTGCTGAATGTCCAGTGGACAACCCACAGAGCACTGGGGGCAGACTCACTGACCATGGAAACTTCTAGAAGGCCAGACCTGAGAGATGAAAGGAGTCACTCAGGCAGAGCAGGATACAGGAAGAACTGGTTGTTCAGAGAACGGGAGAGAGAGCCAGGAGCCCCTTCTAGACCCAAAGCAACTTGGCCCAGCTGGGGTTTTGGAGGGGCCTGAGAGGCAGGGAAAGGATGTAAGGGGACCCTAGGACCCCAAGTCCTCAGACTTGCCATTTGATGGTGCCTCCGAGTGGGAAGGAATGACCCCAGGAGGATCGTTTCCTCTGTAGGTAATAGTCATGTTTTAGAGCTGGAAGCATGGTCATGACCAGGCTAAGATTCTGGAAGACACTGCCGTCGTGGAAACAGGGGTGCCTGCGGCTCAGAGCCCTCCTGCCACCCCAGGCCACCCCCACACACATGCTCTGGCTTTCCCTTTGCTCAGTTTAAATGTCTGTTCTCTTGTTTTTTTATGAATCTTTATAACCATCGACATCTTGTCTTCAATCAGGCTGGACGTGAACAGGCGTGCATGCCAACTGCTTTTGGGCGCCGGACCCGCGCAGGGGGCTGCCGCACATCCTGCCTCCGAGCGGACACCATGCCCCCCGCCGGGCGCCCCGTCGGGAGGCTCTGGGATGCGGCCTCCTGTTCAGAGCGCACAGCTACTGAGGCTCAAAGTCGCAGGCGTCTCCACCGCGACGCCAGGGCCGGGACAGCTCTGGTTTCCCGGAAGACGGGGGTCTTAGAACCTTACAGCCGCAGCACCTCCTCCCGTCTCTTGCCGACGGAGTGGCGGTGAGCCACTGAGAGGACGAGTGAGCAGGAAAGGATGTGGCGGGAAGAACCGCGGCTCAGTCACCGAAAAGAGCAGCCACAGAGTGTGGGGAAGCCCCCTCACCCTCCCGGGCCTCCCTGCTGCCCAGGCTTGGCCGGACCTCACTTCTTGCCCCGACCTGTCCCCCCGTGGCTGCTTCCTGCCTGCTGCGGTCACCAGGCTGGGCGACGGAGGACAAGCAGCCTTCCGTTTAGAAGGCTTTTCCTTTGTGAAGGTTCAAGTTGTTTTCGTGTCCGCCGCGGCTGGAGGGCACCGGCCGTGAGCCCCTGCTCCTCTGCAGTGCGGTGGACCGGCCGCGGCTCAGGGGAAGGAGTTTGGGGACGATCGCGTGCTGTGTGAACACACAGGGCCAGGAGGCATCAGGAGGCGTGCCCACAGAGCCGGGCCGGGACCCCCGGACAGACACGAAGGGCCCAACGACGTGAGGAACCAGCGCACGATTTCGTGATAGCGTCCTCAGGCTGCCACGGCATCAAGACACACTCGGTGACTGGCACACGTCGATCACGCACGTGTGTGGGGCCCATCGGCCTCGTCTCTCAGGTGAGGAGACAGGCAAGCTGCCCTTGGCCCTGGCTTCTCCGACTCCGGTGGCCGCGCTCCGCCTTCCAGGGGCCGGGCCCTCCCGGTCGCTCTGCTCGGGAGCTCAGGATAAGGTAAGAAGGCAGGCAGTGGCAAAGTGTGTAACGACCTGCTGTTGGGAAACAACAACAACGAAGACCTGACTTGTCCTAGTTGCCCGTTTCCATGGTGGAAACACTCTCCCGCCCAGCTGACCTCCAGCGTCGCGTGTGACGTTGACTCAAGTCACAGAACTGCTACGATGAGCCAGGCCCCACACACACGCGCACTCGCCCGCACTAGGCGTCCTCCTCTTCCATCTCACTCTTTCCGGAAGGATCCATTCAAGGGTTGGCACCTTGAGAAAGCCTTCTGTGACCTCCCAGCACAAAGCACACCAGGTCCCCGGCCCCTCAGCCCTTCGGACGCTTGGCAACCACAGCGGCGACCCCCCGGGACCACGGCTGCTGTGGGGAGGCCCCGAACACAGGACCACCTCAGCCGTCCCAGAGGGGGCGCAGGCGAGACGGTGTTTCAGGGACCATCAAATTCCGCCTATGAGCACACAGGCAAAAGAAATCTAAATCAAAGATCAGCAAACCAAATCCAGCAACGCACCAAGAGAATCCACCACGACCAAGGGCGGCTTCTTCGAAGGACGGTCCAGAAATCTATCAGCCGGAATCACCACAGCAGTTAAAACGAAAAAGACATCACGATTATATTAATAAACGTCAGAAGTCATCTGATGAAAAAAAAAATTCAGAAGACTTCTGAAAAAACAGGAACAGAAGAAGACAAAATTACACGAAACATTTTTATTTAAAAAAGCACATATGTTACCTACACAGCTGTTCCTTGAACAGCATGGGGGTTAGGGGTGCTGCCCCCCCCACCCTGTGCACTCAAAAATCTATGCATAATTTTTGCCTTCCCCAAGTTTAATAGCCTACTGTCAACCAGAAGCCTTCCGAATAGTCTAAGAGCCGATTAACATCTGTTCTGTATGTTACACGGCCCACATACTGTATTTTCACAATAAAACAAAAGAAAAAGAACTGCCAAGAAAATCATAAAAGAAATACATTTACAGGACCGTATGGTATATATTGGAAAAAATCTGTAAGTGGACCTCTACAGGGCAAACCTGTGCTCAAGGCTCAACTGACATATGCATTTGTTTCTAATTTCTAACTAGAATATGAACTTCCAACTAAATAAAAACGCTCCTGAAGTTCACATGGGCATGTAACTAAAGAAAGAGCAGAGAGAAGAACAGCAAGGAGGGACCCACTCTGCAGATGTTGACGCAACCTGAAGCGGTCATGGCAAAATGCGCAGAAATAGGCAAGCCTCTTCAACGTGACAGATAAGAGGCTACGTTTATAAAGAAATTACATATATATATATATATATATATATATATCACAGGTGGCATATTAACTAGGAGGAGAAAAAGTGTTTGTTTGTTTGTTTTTTAAAGATTTTATCTATTTGACAGAGAGAAACACAGCCAGAGAGGGAACACAAGCAGGGGGAGTGAGAGGGAGGAGCAGGCTTCCTGCAGAGCAGGGAGCCCGATGTGGGACTTGATCCCGGGTCTCTGGGATCATGACCTGAGCCAAAGGCAGTCGCTTAACCAACTGAGCCATCCAGGCGCCCTGTTTGTTTGTTTGTTTGTTTGTTTTTAATAAACTGGTCCTGAGGCACCTGAGTGGCTCAGTCTGTTAAGTTTCCGACTCTTGGTTTTGGGTGAGGTCATGATCTCATGGTCTGAGATGGAGCCCCACACAGGTCCGTGCGGGGCAGGGATCCCCTCAAGAGTCTCTCTCTCTCCCTTGGCTCCTCCCCTTGCCGGTGTGGGAGTGAGAGGGAGAGAAGCAGGCTTCACTGGGTGTGGAGCCTGACGCGGGGCTCCATCTCACGACCCTGAGATCATGACCTGAGCCGAAATCAAGATTCGAACGCTCAACAGACTGAGCCGCCCAGGTGCTCCTATAAATGGCTAAATATTAACAAAAATAAATAAACCGGTCCTGGCACAAGAGACTAAACGTCTCAGGACAGAAAAATCAGGACCCACTGTACACATGCAAGTGGGTTCCGGACAGACTGACGCTGAAATCCAGAAAAGAGAAGAAATGAAGAGAACAGGTAGATACCAGCAAGCGGGGGGAGGCATTCTGAAGCGACGGACCTGACCGCAGAAAGGGGACCTCAAACAGCAAAAGCCGTGTAAACAACACCAGAAAAAACCCTAGAGCAGGAAAGGTCGCCTGTGCCCCATCTAACAGTCGGTTCTTACACCCAGGCTGTGGCTCCTACAAATGGGTCAGAGGAAGACAGCATCTTGCAGCAGCGGTGCACGGGGACTGAAAAAGAGGGTTCCACAGGATCCACGAGCAGGGGCTCTCCCAGCTCACTGGCTGGCACGTGTCACCCAGCAGCGTGTAAATAAGAGGACGGGGGCCGGCGTCACGGGGACCATCAGCTCAGTGCCTGGCTGGGCAGCAAGCTCCGGTTGCCCTGAAACATCAGGCCCAGGGACCTTAGAGGAGTCCAGACTTAGTGGGGTCCCAGGTGTGCAAACCAATATATGCCACATGCATGTAAAGAGACAGATACACACGGACCTGAGCCTAGAGAAATGTGTAGGGAGAGATACTAACTGCCGCACGTATGCAAGGGTGCTGGAATGGTTTCTCCTCGGAAAGATGGAAATGGTGGGGAAAGTAATACCTTTCATACCCCCCTTATCTTCACAGGTAAAGCTAAATGGGGATTTGTCATAATTTTAAAAATGTAACGACAGTTTTTAAGTGCTTTCTCCACGGCAAACCCATGCCAGTGGTGAGGCCGGAGAGTTGGTCTAACCACCGTCATCGCTTACAGGGTCCATGAGCTCGTTAGGGCTTCAGAGGAGGGCGATCAAGGATTCTCGGCACCGTAATAACCTGGTAAATAGGAATCAGAAAGGTAGCAGCTGGAGCTCTCCCCGCGGAGCTCGGTGGAGAGAAAATGAATCACAGCGCCATGCCCAGCTATTGGCTGAGCCTAAATTGTTCCCCACTCTGAGAATTAGTTAAGTGGCTGAGCAATAAAGCAGAGAGATTTGAGAGTTCTTTCTCAGCGCAACGGCTTTGGCTTCTGCCCTTTCAGTCAGCACGGCTTCATCAGGGGCTCGAGCACGCTACAGAGGGTCCCAGGTGGGGAGCAGGGAGCTACAGAGGGTCCCAGGTGGGAAGCGGGGAGTGCCCGCACCCGCCCGCCCGCCCCGGCAGCTCCTTGGCCTTGAGGCTTCGGCAGACCAGTCCTCCGACTCCCTCCCACCCAGGCCAGAGACCAGTCCTCCGACTCGGGCTGAGCTGGGCCCCACCCAGGCCAGGCCTCAGGTTGCACGGGTGCCTTCCTCAGTCTGTGCCTCAGTGCAGGCCGAGTGCGGGGCACCAAGGGATCCGACACGGGGAGGCCATGGGGCCTTAGATGCTCGCAAGTCATGACCACAATGGCCATCTCGGTGCAACCCTCCCAGCTGCCAATAGAAGGGGTGAACCCACATATGGCCTGAGGACGCCTGGGCCAGACCCTCGGGGACAGACAGACCCAGGCTCAGAGCCTTGGTGAGAAGAGTGTCACAGGTTCGCAGACTGCCGTTGCTGGAACACAGTGCCACAGGACGGGGAAGGGCACCTGGGGGCCGCAGGCCTGGACAGGTGCGTGTTAAGAGGCCCCCACAGAAGAGACCGTTGAGCCCAGAGCAGCAGGCGGGGGCGGGGCGGGCTCTGCCTTGGCATTCTGGGGAGGAGGCGGGGGGCCGGCACGTGTGGGGACCCGCGGGAGGCGTGCGCACAGACGGGTCCGGAGCTGGGACCACGTGTGGCCTGAGGCTCTGCTAACGCGAAGACGGTCAGAGCGTGGCTCCACACGGTCTTGGTCAGCTCGGGCTGCTGGAGCGACAGACCACAGGGGCTCGGACAGCAGGCTCTTTCCTGCAGCTCGGAGGATGAAGGCCAAGACGAACATGCTGGGGAGGAAGGGGTCTGGCGAGGGCCTGCCCTTGGTGTAGGCGTATGGGGAGCCCGTAAGCTCCCTCTGCTCTGTCTTCTTATGAGGACACCAGTCCTATGAGACCAGGATCCTGCCCTCATGACCCCCTTTAATCTTCTCTCCGCAGAGACCCCATGTGCAAATAGTAGTCAATGGGACACAAACATTCGCTCCGTGTACTTCCTCCCCAGGGCTGGTCACCCCGAAGGCATAAAGAGGGGAGGAGCCCCAGCTGTCACAGACAGACAAGCAGGGTAAAGAGTGGTATGACACACAGGAAGGGTGTGTATTAGCTGATGGGCTGGGGGGCTTGGGTGGCTTGGGTACTGAGTGGGCATCGGAGCGAGGACAGTCCTGGTGCCTGCCATGGCAGGGGGCACCCAGGTGTTGGGGGGTGGGGTGGAACCTGGACCCAGGCCAAGGATGTTGTTCCACAGCCCCCCCAAAGCACTGGAGACCCAAGCAGGGATCCAGGCAGCCCAGTGAGATCAGGGGATGTGACCATTACTCCAATGCTGCCTGCACATCTGGGCCTCTAGCCCTACACAGGGTGCCGCCAGACGCAGGGAAGGAACGGGCCTGGGTCCTGGCTCTAGGGATCTCCCCTGCGGGTGGGGGGTGACAGGGACACCACAACACAGTCGGGTGGTAAGTGCGTGTCGGGGTGTGCTGGAGTCGCCTGAGGAGGAAGGCCAACCTGGAGGGATGCGAGGAGGCCAGAGGCTCCTGGAAGGAGCCATGCCCAAGCTCGATGGTGGACCATGAAATGTTATTCTGGGGTTTCGAACGAGCATGGCCGTTAGAGGCCAGAATAAGCCGAGCAGTGTAGCCAGATTATGCAGCAACCACTACCCCCCACTCCCACCTTGTAAACCGGGAGAGGCGACCACGACAAGGAAGTGCTGTGGGGGCCTGTGGGACGTCCGGCCCGTGCCGTGGATGCCAGGACACCGAGGTAAGAGGGCAGGGGAAACCGTGAGGGGCCCTCACTGCCCTCACGTACACTCATGGACAGGGGCCTGAAGGGAGCTAAGGGTCTTTTCCTTTCCCGAGGGTCCTGTGACCTAAGTTTAGGGCTGGCCGGGCTTGCCATCATTCAGACGTCTGCACTCTGGATCGTCTTAGCGCCTCTCCGAAGCTCATGAGTCTCCAACAGGGAGGTCAGCGTGCCGAGGGCAGATTTCCTTACATTACACAGAGCATCGTGAGGAACCAAGGCTCCCAGAGATGGCTTTCATGGGTGCTGGATGGGGAACACACACTCGGGGAGTGCAGGCCGTCTGGGCCAGGTGTGGGGGTGCAGAGAGACACCACTGTGTCCGGAGGGGGGGGCGCCCTGTGAGTGAGTCTGCTGGTCCTCAGGTACCACTGCCTCTGCCGGCAGGGTGCAGGCCAGCGGGCCCAGTCTCCCCCTTCCACAACCCCAACACGAACGGTTACACAATGTGCAGACATCAGGGCCTAGTTGTTACAGTACGTGCAGGAATTAGGAAGCGGGAGACCCATGTACGGCACAGCTTCCCCGCCCCCTCGGAGGGGTACTTGGAGCACTGTGGGGTTGGGTTGTCTTCCTTTGTTTCTAAGCAAAACTCGGCCATTAAGCTCCAAGTAAGGACAAGTGGCTAAAGGAGTAGCTACTAAGGTCCGGCCGGGAGCACTGGGCCAGGTGGGGCGGCCCCCGGGATAGGACGGCAGAGTGCTGGAGGACTGGGCCCCAGCAGGAAGGGACCGCAACGATCTTGCTGCGGGCAGGAGCACAGTGCAGAGTCCGGTGTTGGGACCTGGGAAGGACCTAGAGGCACGACCCACAGGGCAGCCCGGGCAGGGCCCGCCTCGGCAGCAGCTAGCTTCCCCTCTGGGGCGCGTGGCTCACCGGGTCCAGAACAGGATGGTGGGGGGCCCCCTCGAGGTTGGCGGTCTGGCCCACGCCATTACTCGACACAGCACTCAGAGCTGTGCCCAGAGGCTGCTGGCCATGCCGGCTGGCTGGACGAGGGCCCCGGGGGGCAGGACGGAGGGCAGGGCTGCGGCGGACTGCGGAGGAGCTAAGCTGCAGGGGCAGCAAGTAGGGCCTCGTGTTCCCCGAGCTGACACTCTGACCCACGAGTCTCTGCCCTCCGTCCCTGTGGGATCAATTAATGTTCCCCATAAAAATGGACATTTACTTTCCATAATCAGTTCTAGGGAAAAGGTCACCTCCACCCCTGGGAAATCACGCTCCTCGGTTGGCTGGGTTTTCACCCCGGCGCTCGGTGGGACGGGGCCCGCGCCGCACACCCCACGGACGCCCCGGGAGCACCTCACCCAAGCGGAAGAGCAGGGGCTCTCGAAGCAGCCGCACCTGCCTGACAACGGGCAGAACTGCGCTGTGGGGCTGACCCACTTTCAGCTGCCCCCTGCCCCCGCTTTCATAAACCTGAATATTCATCGTGTAAGGGCAGGGCCAGACTCAAGGATGAGACCACGGTGACAGGAGCTGGCTGGGGGCAGGGGAGGGGCGGGAGGGCAGCCCGGAGAGGCTCTCCTGGCCGTTCCTGCTCCTTGCTGTGGTGGGCCGCCTTCGAGAGCTGCGGGGCCAGCGTCAGCCGGAAACCCAGCTTTGGGGTTGGGAACAAATTCCCGGGGCCCCCGGAAGAACCCTCAGAGATCTGTGATTGGCTCCAGCAATGTGGATGCGGGGCTGAAAGGATGAGATGAGGGGGACCAGAGGAGAAGGGGCCTAGACAGCCGAGGCTGCGCCCCATCCTCACGGGGGCAGTGGCTGCAGGAGTCCGCCATGGGTAAAGCGCACCTCAACCCAGGTGGGCGGTGGCTTGGGGAGTCCTGGGTGGGGACCAAGGAGACACGACCGAGGAGGACGAGGCCAGCGGCACGGCAACTGTGGGAGAGAGAGCGTTCTGGGAGAGAAGGCTGGAGGAGCCCGAGCAGGATCCTTGTGGCGGGGGAGGGACACACTGAATGGCGGACAGGCGGTCCAGGAGGAGAGGATCGTGAGCGGGAGGCCAAGGCAGGCCATGCTGGGGACGTTTCTGGGGACATGACAACAGGACGTGACAACGGGACCTCAGGGAAGGAAAAGCAATTGTGAAACGCTTGGAGGCCCAAGTCAAGGTGAGATGGCTCGAAGGCCTCGGGCCAGGTGCTGTGTATTTGCTGCCTCCTTCAATCCCAGGACTTCCTTGCAGAGGGAGAGGGTCGCCTCCTCTGTGTAGCTGCAGCAGCAGTGCCCCGAGGAGCGTGGTCACAGGCCCTGATCGCGCTGTAACACGCAGAGCCAGCAGCGGCCCTGTGTCCCAACGAGGCAAAGGCACGCTGGCTGAGTGACCCCCACTAGTCACCAAGTGGAGCCCTGGGGGAGAGTCGTCAGGGACCCTGTAGGGCCGTGGGCCTCTTTCCGCCCCATTTCTTGGTGTCCCAGCACCCCAGACCCTCAGACTGGAGGTGGCACAGGGACGTGTCTTGTCAGCGTCTGGGTTATTGGACAGCATCCGCGGTGATTGGTGGTGTGGCAAGAGTGCGGGTGCCCCATCATCCGTGGGGCCTGCAGCCCGGGGCCCAGGGTCCCAGGGCAAAGGGAAGAATAGGGAGAAAGGAACAGAACAAAGGACCGGTATTCCTGAGCACCAGCCATCTGCCAGGCAACCCCTGTACTCCGTCGTACTGTCCCCAAACCCTGAGCCGGCCCGGTGGTGTGTGTCGCCTGTACTGCAGGCGAAGAAAGGTGGGGCCGCAGGAAACACAGAGCCGGGGGGCAGCGCCCCATCTCTTCCGCCGCTTACAAACAGGCACTGCGTCCCCTCTGCACAGAGCCGTGGATCCCAGGTCACCAAGCAGCCCAAGCTAAGGGGTCCAGGACGGAGCAGCTCCTGAGAGAGGTCACACGCAGGCTGACATGCTGTGTTTAGAAAGGTCCTTCTGGATGAGTACAGGGGAGGGGTTGGAGGCTCATCCGTTCATGGAACACGTGTGCTGCAGGTGCCAGGCATGTGCCGGGAGCTGGCTCCCCAGGAAGCCTGGTGGGCGCAGACGAGTAAGCGAGCACTCAGGGCAGCTTTCCTCCCGTGGGAAGTCGGGGTGCCGGGACCTCTGAGTCAGGTGCCCCCTGCAGTGGGGAGAGGGGCTGAGGAGGGCAGTGGCCCCAGCACAACGGGGGAGGGTCTGCGCCGAAGGGTCTGCGCCAAAACCACAGCCAGGAAAGGGAACACACGACAGATTCAAGATGTTTCAGAAACAAAACCAACGACAGGTTATCACAGAGGGATGGGGACATGGGTCAGAAGAATCCCTCGGGGACTCCCAGGTCCTACAAGTCTCCCCGACAGCCGGTCCTAACAGGGGCCAGAGAAAGAACGCGACCACCTCCCCGCACACATACACACACACACTAACACAAGCGTACATACACACATGTCTGCACACGCCACACAACCAGATGCACGTGCACACACTGATATACACACACACACGGACACGCAAACCACTCGTGCACAAGTGTCTATACACACACGTTCAGACATGCACACAGACCGCTCCCACATGCACATGTGCAAATACACACATGCAGACGTGTGCACACGGACACACGCACGCACACTCAGGCAAATACACACGCACACACACCCCCTCGCAGATGCACACGCATGCACGAACACAAATGTGTGCACGTGTGCACACACCAACACACCCACTTACACTCACGCATATCTGCATGTCCTAATGCATGCATACACATGCTTGCACTCCCACACAGACACGCACACATCCACACACGCACGTGAATACAAGCACACACGTGTGTATGCACACACACGAACACACACTCACATGCACCAGGACACACGCACACGTGCTGTAATACATACATATGCACAGTCGCACATACGTACGTGTATACCCCAATACACACACCTATAACTCATATGCAAATCATCTCAATTAGAACACGTGCTCCCTATAAGGAACTGGGACGGCCTTGGATTTCCACCACACTCAGGTGCCCCCGGAGCCCCCAGCCTGTGGACACAGCCCCCGGCCTCCTCACAGAGAGCCATCCGTCACCCTCCTTCACCTGCGGGACTCTCCCACTAACGTGCACACACACAAGACCTCCCTGTTCACAAACACAGGATCGGGGGTCAGGCCGCACAGACGAGACACCCTGAACATGGTCTCACTTCGACACAAGCAGGTTTGTGGCCGTGAGGTCAGCGCCGTTATCACTAGTGTGGGCATCAGAGGTTCTGAAGGATGAAACCACTTGCTGGGGAGCCCTGGGCTGACCGGTGGAGAGCCAGCACGCGCCCCGATGGCAGGAGCCCACCCCCCCCACCTGCCCATCCCGGTCCTGGATGGCCCTTGTCCCGGCTTCCTGTCTGCACTCGGTGGCCCCTTTTCCTCTGGGTCCCCAGGTCCTGCTTCCTCTGTCGCAGTGCCCGTGCTGGAATCCTGCCTTCCAGACTGTCCCAGCTGTCACCTATCACTAATGTGATAAAAGGGGTGAGGGCAGGGGTCACCCCGAGGGGCTCCATTCTGGGGCTCTTGACTTTGGTCAGGAGACTCACTGGTCTCCTCAGATGGAATATGAGGCCTCAGGAGGGTATTTCTCATCAACGTGCAAATCAGCCCTTTCCTCCGCGGCCTTCCTGGGAAGAAGGCAGCCCTTGCGTGAGGACCAGGCTTGTGCAACATGGACACGAGGTGCCCAGGACATCCGGCACGACAGCTTGTGAGACCTGCCATCCGGGCCAGAGTCCTGTTTCTAGTCATTTCTTGGGGGGAGGGGGGAGTCCAATTGCACCGTTTTCCTGGCCTGCCCTGCTGCCCTGGGCCTTAGCTTCCCCATCCTGAACGCAGTGAGCTCCTAGCTAAGGCTGGGTGTCCCATTCCAGGGAGAAGTTCACAAATGAGCCCTGGGGAGAAGGACATGAGTGAGCAAAGGGGTCTGCCCTCTGCTTGGAGCACCTCTCGTTGGCTGACTTCTACTTAGCATTCACCATTCTGCCTAGAGTGGCCTCCTCCAGGAAGCAGTTCTGGTCTCCAAGCTCCATCAGCTGTCCCTCCCTGCAGGCAGAATTCTAAGAGGACCCCCAGTGACTTGCACCCTTGCATCATCTCCTTGAGTGTGGGTGGAACCGCAACTCAGACATCTCACTCTGTGATAACGTTACCTTATCTGGCAAAGGGGACATTATCTGGTGGGCCTCACCTGATCAGGGAGTCCTTCAAAAGCAGAGGATTTTCTCCACTGCTCTCAGAAGAGGAAGTCAGAGGTGCAAAGCAGGAACAGGATTTGATGAGCCCTGGCTGGTCTGTGATGGAGGGACTACGTGTCTAGAGGCCGACAGCAAGGGAACGTGACCTCAGTCCTAAATTCTGCCCACAATAAGAATGAGTTTGGAAGTCAATTTTTCCCCAGAGCCTACAGGCGAGAATTTTGCCCAAGAAACTCCCTGAGCGGAGAGCTTTCCAGAAGCCTAGGTAGCCCCCTTACCCTTGCTGACTTCTAAGCAGGGACCTTCTGCTTAGGTTTCTCCAGAGAATTCTCCTATTGCCTGCTGGCTAAGGAGTGCTTCTGGGCAGGCTGCTGACCGTTCCCTTGCCCAGGTGAGACCCTCTTCCGGCAGGGGACCACCCAGCCTCGTCCGCGCTGGCTTGGAGGGAACTGGTCACAAGAATATGGCCACTGGCACCAGTGGACCGCAGAGGAAAGCCAGGCAGACCCAAGTCCCCTCCTCATGCAGAGCCCAGGGCTCACTGACAGGCCCCGCCCTCCCCCAGAATAGGTGAAAAAGTGGGGCACTTCCAGAAAAAACCAGTACCAAACTGGAGAGACACTATTGACTCACGAGGTATTCCCTGTCTCTGGAATGACTGATATTAGCTTCCTTCTGTCCTCACAGGTGGGAGGGAGAGAAGGATCTTGAACGTGGAGGAAGGGGAATCAGGCCCACACCAGGGGTTTTTTGTAGGCAGAGCTGCCACAATTCAACTGGGATCAGAAACGTGAATGACGTCTGCAAGGAGTCCCGGCAGTAGACAGTTCAGGCTCTCACCTGGAGTAACCTGGCTTTAAATCCCTGCCCCAGCACGGCCAGGCCCCCGGCCTCGAGCAGCCCACAGGACCTTGTGGGCCAGTGATGTAAACCGGGGATGAAATACCCACCTCAGAGCTGGGGTGTGTACCCAGTCCCTAATGAGCCCGGCATGCAGTAGGCGCTCAATAACGACCCTCTGCCCTCTCGGGGGTGCTGGGCTGTGCTCCACACGATTGGTGGGGTTCTGCTGGGCAGTACTTGGCAGTACTCAGGCGGGACCCCCGTCACGGCACACCTGCACTCACCAGCAGCAGAAACTCTGTGCAACTCCGTAGCTACAAACTCCTATCCGGGGAAAAGCTCCAAGGGCAGCAGAGCGATACTGGGAATAATTAGGCGAAGATTCCTTTAACCTGGGCCAATTATGTGTTCATTATATGACGTACAGATTGAAAGGGAAGTAACTTCTTTATGAAGATGAAGAGCGAGAGTCACAGAGCGCGTGAGGACCTCCCTGCCAATGAGACAGAGCGGGACGGCGTGGCGAGTGCTAGGGAAGCTGTCCTCCAGGACTGAGCCCTGGGGGCCACTGCGATCGCCCGAGCCCCCCGCTGACGGGGCTGAAGCCCAGAGATGTCCACTCGTCCTGCCGACCAGAGCGGGTAGGACAGGCTGCACTTGGACTCGGGTCCGGGAGGCTAGAGAGGTTCCGTGTCTGCCCTCCACGCCGACAGCTCCTCCCTTCGTCGGTGCAGAAGCGCGAGAGGGCCACACCCGAGAGACACGGGTTCCATGTCAAGACATGGGGCTGCACGCAGACGGCTCAGGTCACACGTCCGAGGGGCGGCCCTGCGGCGCGGGGCCAGCCGTGTCTGCTCCAGGCCCGGGGACCGCCACCACCCACAGCTGTCTGGCTAGGACCTTTCTACTCCACGTGCTGCTGCGGCGTCTTGGACTTCAGTGTGGACAGGGTGGCTGACACGCTGCGGCGAAGGGCTCAGAGAGAAAGGTGGCCCCGCAAAGTGGCCTAGGGCTGGCTGGGAGGGTTTCGGTCAAGTAATTCTCCTGCTGCAGGGGGCCGCTATTGATGAGGACGACGTGAGTACTGGCTTCTAAACTAGGGGGCGTGGGAGTGAAACCACCCCCAAACCTCCACCCGGCCTCCTCACCCCTACGACCGCGGCAGAAACACCTGTTACCTGCTTGTGGATACACCGCGTCTGATTAACTCTGAAGACCACGGAGCCCAAGGGTCCTCAGGGTCTTCCGGCTCTGCTGCTCCGCGGCCGTGAATCGTGCCCTCGGTGCCCCCTCGCATGCTCCCGCCGGCCCTGGGGTGTGAGAGTGCCCATGCGCGCACGCCCTCTCCGTACCTGGCCTCCCGTCCGTCCGTCTGCGCATCTGTTCTACACCCGCAGGACAGCCGCACTCATAACCCGGGGAGACGGCAGCAGGCGGAGAGGAAGGCCGGTCGCTGATGCAGCCGTGAACCGGCCCAGGCCCGGCCCACAGCAGATAAGGGACCCCGTTGCCAAGCCTGCTTTCTTTAACTAAGGGGGAGACTGATAAGAGCTATCAGAGTGAAATGAGGAGACTCTAAGCCTCACGGATTTGTGAAGACGTGAGGGACACAACTGAAGATAAGAAAGTCTGCCTGGAAAGCCCCCAGAAGCAGGGACAGCAAGAAGACTGCAGTGATCCTGGGGGGGTGGACCCCCCGCCCCAGCCACCAGCCGAGTCTGTGGATGAGGCCGGATCTCGCCAGCTGCTTAGACAAACTGTATTTTATATAGAGAGAGAGTGCTTTTCACCGAAGGAAGCTGGACTAGCACAAAGGAAAGTGTTCCCAGAGGAAGAATGCATCCTCGCTTCTCAGGCATCAAAGGATGCCGGCTCTGGTTCTGACCCAGGGCTGGGCCCGTGCCCACCTCCTGGGATCCTCCCCATGCCCGAGGCACCGGAGGCCGCTGGGCCCCTTCACAGAGCTGGGCAGCATCAGGTCCCGGGACTCAGACCCAGGCCGTCTGATCCTCGAAGCCGCGGCCCTCAGGACGGACAGTTCTTCATCTGGATGCTGGGAAAGAATGGAAGAGCAACAGGCTCGGCTTCCCGAAAGTCACTCCGAATGTTCTGCTAAATTCCCAGGCAGAGACCAAGACCTGAGAAATCTCCGCACATGTGTACTTTGTTCTGAGAAGAAACTATTGTTCTTCCAGGAGGATGCTTCTAATTGGACACATTTTACTTTATACACTGAAGAATATGATGTTTCAGACACTCCAGCGTTTTCTGTTCCTGCTGCCAGCAGTAAGACGTGGCTCCCTTCGGGGAGTCGGAGGCTTGATGGAAGCCTGGAGATCGGGGTTCAAGTCCAGCCTTGGTTCTTAAACTCTGAGCGAGAAGCGAAGGACCCGCTGTGGGGGTAGGGCACAGAACCACTAAGAAAATGGACAGAAAATACTTTCTAAACTTTAAAGCTCAAGAGAATCCATCTGTATAAAACGTCTGTCTGAGGTCACCAGCTCAATCACAGTCCTTAGCATCACCACGATGTGCGTGTGGGAACCCCGCCGGCTGGGAGGACGGCTAGAAAGGCTGCTCCCCACCCCGTGTGCGTGGAGCCCCGAGGTGGCAGGGGAGGAAGGGACACCGATCACAGAGGGCACGTGTGGGGGCAGGGAGCCCCTCCTGGCCCGGGAGCTGCCCGGACAGTGTCTTCTGGCTCCGCCTGGGCACCCCAGGCTCCAGGCAGCTCTCCCCCGCACTCTGGGCTCGGCTCCTGCCTGCCTCTGCTCTCCTGTGCAGCCCTCACGATCCTTCACTGACGTTTCATGTACTGAACTGCTTTCTTCCTGGGGGACCGTATCTGTCACACTTCTGCTGCGGCCCGAGGGCTTGCAAAGTGAACACAAGCCTGCGAAGCCCTGGGTCTTTGGGGCCTGTAGACGGTGCTGTGGGCCATGGAAGGGATCCTCTCGGGTCTGTGCCCTCTCCATTGGGGCTCGAAGCCGCCCAAGATAAACCCTTCTTTTCCTGCTGCCACCAGGCGAGGCGCTCCACACGTTCCCGGGTGTCAGGATCAGGGCTGGACGAGGTCGGCCCATTCCCCTTTGCTGGCCGGGCTTCCCAGGGCCAGGCGGCGGCTGTGAGGACGGGACACGCCGGCGCTACCCGGGTGGCCATGGCTGTCTCCACCTGCTGGCTGCCACCCAGCTGGGGCCCAGCGGCTGGTCTCGGCCCCATCAAAGGCATTTTTATGGCTGCCTCTGACAGATGGTCCCTCCGAACGATGTCCAGGGGTTGCCTGGAAACTTGATCCTCAGTTCTCTTCTCCCTTTACCCACCCTCTCCACCCTCCTCTATGGGGAATCCAAGGCCCTTATCTAGTCTGGGGCCGGGCACCCTTGTAGCCACAGCAGGTATAAATACACACCGCCACGTTGCCCACGGGCGATTTCCCCATTTGATAGGAGGAGGCCTGTTTGCTTGAAACATCTACCAAATAGTACCTAATGCATCCCGAGATAGGCCCCAAACCCTCTGCCCTCCTCGCGCACCTGGCTGCCGGCGCCGCCTGTGGGGAACGTGTGGGCAAGGCCTTGGGCACGTGCTCCTTCGTGCATTCAGCAAACAGAGCGCCCACCAGGTGCCCGGCCCTGTGCTCAGCGCTCGGGTGTTACCAGCAGACGTGAGCACCACGGCCCGGCACTCCCAGGACATGCAGCGGGCAAGGAGTGCAGTGAGAGCAGGGCTTGGGGGAGGCGTGGCCTGGGTGCCCCGGGGGCTGAGGGAGGGACCAGCCGGGCCACAAGGTGCAGGTCAGGAAGTGCGCAGAGGGCTGCTGTCAAAGCGATTCCATCTTTGTCTGTTTAGAAGTGACTTGTAAAAAGCGAGCGCACGCGCACCCCCAGCACCAGCGGCACCCCCTCCCCGCACGCCGTGTGCCTGCCTCCTTCCCTCAGGTCACTGCTGAAATGCCGCTTTCCCAGGATGACTCCAACTCTCCTGGGTGTCTCCCCTGTTTCATTAACAAGATGGGGGAAGGAAGGGATGTTCCAGGGCAGCAAATGGCTGTGTGTCAGGGAAGGGAGCATCGTACGGACGTTCTGGGGATGGGAAGGGCCAGCCCCGTGCTGGACATGGGGACTACGGGTGAAAGTAAATGACTCTCCCTTCTAGGACCTAAAGCTCTGTGGCAGCATTTGTGCCACCGTCCCCAGTGGACTTTTCTCAGAAACCGCACACCGGAGAAGGCGCATCCAGCCCCTTTGCTGCCGTGGGGGCGGCCTCACAGGCCTTCTGTTTTCCCTCCAGAGCCACGTGCCTGGGACTGCTGGCTGCACCAGGCCTCCTGCGCCCAGAGACCATGCCACACGCCTGCAGCAGCCCTTACCTGGGACCGCAGGCTGCAGGCCACGGAACGATCACGGGGCCCCATGTACCACGACGAGCCTGGGGCGTGCCGAGAAGCACCACACAAATATTTGTTGGATGAACGCCCGTTGTTTGGCAGATGTTCTGCTGCCACAGAACCTGGGTGTCACAGCCCCAGAGCAACCCCGAACACCGACTCCTAGTGACTGATGGGAGAGCCCTGCATGGCGCCCCAAGAATGCCTGGGGGCCAGGTCAGGCAGAGCAGGGAGCCTAGGACGCACTTGTGACAGGCTTCCGGCTCTAGTGCACATGGTGGATGGGCCCCTCTTCCTTCCTGACCGTGGCCCAGCTGTGCGGGGTCCCGCAAGACCCTCCTGGACGCGACCCCCACGCCATCTCCTGCCTCCTCCTGCCTGACCGTGGCCCAGCCGTGTGGGGTTCCCACAAGACCCTCCTGGACGCGACCCCCACGCCATCTCCCGCCTCCTCCTGCCTGACCGTGGCCCAGCCGTGCGGGGTTCCCACAAGACCTTCCTGGACGCGACCCCCACGCCATCTCCTGCCTCTGGGCGGAGGCTGCTCTCTTCATTGCTGTCCCTCAGGAGTGGAGCGTGACCGCACCAGATCTGCTCAGGGACGCGCTGTGGTTCACGAGGGGCCCCCCGCCGCACAGGCCCGTGGGCAGGAGTGCCTTTGAGGACTGTGCCTGCTCTAGGGGCTGGGGCTCTCCTCTGGGAGCTGAGGAGTATCGGATCGAGCCGGCAGCTGCATTTCTTCAGCCAGTGCTGGTCCCTGGAAACCGTCTGGGATCTGGAGAAACCCGAGCCTGGGGGCCATCTTGTATAGGTTCACGGCTCTGCCACGGACAAGGCGGGTGACCCTGGGTGACTGATTCCATTTCTCTAAGCCTGAAGTTGACGGTGAGAGACCACTGCGCCCTAGAGCCCCAGCTCCACACTCAGGACTCTCCTCCGCCTTCCCCACGGGCCTCCAGGGCCTCGGGAGCAGGGGTGTGGGAGACACAGACTCGATCCGGAGCCCCGGGCCCCACAGCTGAGTGCAGACTCCGGGGCCTTTTGAGTGCCAGGCTCTGCCTGTTATACTACTCGCCCGGGTCCTCCCTCGTGCACTCCCCACCCCAAGCCCATGAGGCTGAATGATGTGGCAGGGCGTGGACGGCCGTGGGGTTCACCTTCTGGGGGCCTGTCTCATTCCGAAGCTCCCTGCCCTGTCCTCCAGCTCCAAGGTCGGCAACACGGGTCAGACCCTTCTTATCTGTGTCTCTCTGCCCTCCTCTGGGCCTGCCTCACGCACCTTGAAGGGTCCTTGCGATTACTCCCGGACCCCCTGGATCACCCAAGCTACTTCCTGCGTGCTAGTCAGCAGACCAACAGCCTGAATCCCATCTGCAGCACTGACTGGCCCTGCCACTTACAGCGACCTATCCACAGGTCCTGGGGTCCAGGCCACGAACATGGAGCGGCTTCCACCCACCGCACGGCTGCCACACCTTCCCTGGCCGCCCCGGCCACCCTTGTTGTGCTCTGTTTCTGCCCCGTTCCTCCCAGGATGTCTGTTTGCCGAGGCTTACCCGTGAAATCAGCAGCACAGAAGGGACCACACTACGAGTCGCCACCTGCTGAGGGTGGGCTGTAATCCAGTCTCCTCTGCCTCGTGCGTCCCAGAGTGCTGTGCACAGGCCTCGCCCCCCTGCCAGGCCACGGGCAGCTTATGTGCGCAGGCAGATGTCTCAGAACTCAGCTCACTCACAGTAGGGAGTTGAGGGAAGGAATCCTCGTGCAGGCCCCAGGGAGATGCAAACGGCGGGCTACTGCCCACCCCTCAGGAGCTCACTGGCCAGCGGGAGACCCAGGCCCTGCACCGCCCCGAGGAAATGGGGCAAGCTCTAGAATAGAATCAGGCACCGAGGAGGAAGCCTGCTGGGGTCACCAGGGAAGGCTGCCTAGCACTGGGGACATGGAGCCTGGACAGCAAGAGCCAGGAGGAGCCGTGGAGGTGGGGGCAGGCTAGTGGAGGCACAGGGGCAGGGGAGCCTGGCTCGGCGCGGGGAATGGCGCCGCAGGTTTCACCGAGGCCGGTGCCTGAGGCCTTTGTATTGGATCGCTCTGGCCACTGGCACTGACCTGGCCAGGCTGCAGCCCCTCCGGACAGCTGCAGGGAGCATTCACTTTACGGCTATTGAAACAGTGCCCCTGCTCGGCCTCGGAGCTTTTCCTCCTCCTCCTCCCGTGTGAGGAACAGCCTGCGCCGGGGGCATCCTGCCTGCAGCAACTGGCTTTCAATCTCTGCGGCCGTCTGATTCTGCGCGGCGGGAAGCCCTCCGGCCAGGCCGCGCAGAGTGAGCCACGCCGAGTGCGAGGGTGGAAACAAGCTGCTTCTACCTCCCGTCGGAACAGATACCGGCTTCGAACAGACAGCCCCCCCACCCCGGGACACCAGCTTCGCAGCGGCCTCGACAAGTAAACACAATCAGCAGGCGTTCCGTCACATTTGTAAATTGAATCAACATCTTCTCTTGCCTTCTTGCCAGGACCATGATCACAGCCGCCTTAGCACCACGAGGCAGGGGGCTGGCTCAGGACACAGGGCAGACCCCGGCGAGGGGCCGTTGGAGCAGGGTCCTCCTGGGGTGCAGCACAGAGGTCCTGCCCACCAGCCTGCCAGAGTCGCGCACCTGCAGCACGGGTGAGCCGCTGGCTGGCACCCGCCTCGCCCACTGAGCCTCCCCATGCAGCGACTGTCCAGACAGGCCCCGGGACGGGTCTCAACCTAACGTCCCGTCGTTCACCAGGTGGGTGTGAACTTTTCATTCTATGGCTGCAGGTGGCCCAGGACTGGACTGCAGGCAGCTGGAGACGGGGTGGTCTGTCTGCACACTGGGCGGAACCTGGTGCCCAGCACAGCCTCTGGGAGGTGGCGGCCCGCTCACTATTGAGTCAGGGAAGGAATAAGCAGCAAACTGCAGGGATTCACGTATCTGTGAGTCAGCGGTCCCGTGGGGCAAAGAGGGCAGAGAAAGCTGTCCTCAGGCCAGAAATGAAAACCTGAGGCCTGGGGTTCTCCAGACTTCAATGGCATCCCCCCATCTTCCAGCACTGAATGCGCTGGCTTCTGCCTCGGGTCCTTACAGATACACACGCTGCTCCGTCCAAGTCTGCAAAATCGAAATACGTCTCCGTGGCAGGGACTGCTCACTGCTTTCCAGTATGCTTTCCCTCTACAATAAGGCATCCCAACGCTGAGCTGGACATTTGGCCACTATTAAGAAAATCAAACTTCCAAGCTGCCCTGGCCAGCAGGTGTGGCCCTGGAAGGTGAGGACGTGGGCTGTGCAAACTCCAGCAGTGTCCTTGAGGTGAGACAATGCCCTCCTTCCCCTTCCTTCCTCTGGCTGGCTGTGCGCCCCACACGCAGCCTGGCCCGGGAGCAGCCCGCTGAGACCCCTAGGGCCACACAGCACACATGTCCCAGTGCCCGGCATGCAGCATGCCCTACCAGCATTGGCCTGCCTGCCACCAGGTTTTTCTGTGACTGAGACATGGTGACTTGAGCCACCATCCCTTTGGGGTTTCTGCTACAGAAGGCAAACCTCACCTTAAGGGACCAGCCCCTAGACAGCCTTCTGCATCACAGCCCTGGTCCTTGTTCCCTAAGCACTAACAGCTCATGTGGGAGCCCGCTGATCACAGCTGGGGGAAGGAGTGCTGGGCCAGGAAGAGTCAAGGGCCAGGGAGTGTGGGAGGTTCATCACGGAGAGGGGATGTGCAGTCTGAAGGGCAAGCAGGGGATGTAGAGAAAGGCGTGGGTAGAGACGGGCATCCTTGAGTGGCGGCCTGGCTGAGGAAGGCGCCGTAAGTGGCTGAGAAGGTTTGGGAAGTCCAGGACGGGCCCAGAGGTAGAGGACTCATGGTAGGACCTTCATGTCACGGATGGTTCTGATGGGGAGAGAGAAGCAGCAGGAGCTGCCCACCACGTTCTCCCCAGCCCACAAACCTCAGGCGGAGTGACCACGGCACAGGAAACCCAATGAGCCCATTGTTTCAGGAAGAAAAAGAATAATGAGGATAGATATTCACAACTGTCACACTCACATTCCAAAAGTGGTCTCTGAAAGGAACTGTTAACTCTCACTGAGTTCTGGTTCATCGGAACTAGAGACTGAAATCTTAACACTGGGAGCAGGCCGGCGGTCTCAGAAGTCTGACCAATGTGAGGCTACAAGGTCCCACGGCTTCCTGGATGGGCACAGACCACACACGGACAAGGGATTCCCCATGCCCCTTCCCTCAGGCACTTGCTGCCACCGGGACAGTGCCCAGCACCCCCTCCTAGGGAGGCCGCCCTGAGCACAACATGCTAGAGTCGTGGCAATACCACCGGTCTCTGAGCTCAACACCACAGCAAATCAGGTCTGTCACATCACACTGATGGCCCAAATTCATTGAGAAGCCACTGAAACCATCTGGTCAAGGCAATGAACACACTCCTTCCTTCCACCACCACTCAGGGATCGCTCTAGGGAGCGAGAACTATGCCATGATCTGGCCTTGCAACTGCCCTGCCCCGCGAGGTCCCCACACCCGGGCCACCTGTGGGCACCCAGGAGCCTGAAGCTCCACCCACCAGGGAGAAGCTCCACCC
This sequence comes from Spilogale gracilis, assembly GCA_004023965.1. Lineage (NCBI taxonomy): Eukaryota > Metazoa > Chordata > Mammalia > Carnivora > Mephitidae > Spilogale > Spilogale gracilis. Next base: position 36,913 of record PITA01010154.1, read on the forward strand.
ACCAGGGAGAAGCTCCACCTACCAGGAAGAAGCTCCACCCACCAGGGAGAAGCTCCACCCACCAGGGAGGGGAGAAGCTGCGAGACCCTTCTGAACCAGAGGGCCCTTGGGGAACAAACAGCCATCTTCCAAACCCCAGGGCTGTGGCCCAGAAAGCGGAATGCTGGCTATGAGGTTTCCAAGAAGGGGAAACACACACACACACACACATGCATGAGCACTCAAACACTGATCCGTCCACACCCAGAAGTGGAAAAGCGAGGGAAGACTGGGAGCAGTGTTCGTCCCGGGTGAGGGACGGACGCGAGCGGGTAATTCTGTCTGAGAGACCTCCACCCGCAAACACACGTGCGGGCTTCTGGAGGCAGCCCATGACGTTCGCTCAGCCCCAGGGCATGCTTCCAGACACACTTGGAAAGTGAGGAACGGAAGCCTTGGCCCGGCCTGGGAAGCACCTCAGCAGTCCCGCTCCCACCAAAGGGGGGAGGAGCCCGTGTCGAGACCCCTTTGGACACAGGCACCACCACTGACAAAGCACGCCCCCACTCCCCAGCAGCTCACTAGCGTGCACCCTGCACCCCCAGGGGCCTGCACTTTGGTCTCCAGGAACCGGAGGATTGGAGTGTCCCGGGCAGGGCTGCACTGGGAACCTCCACAGCCACCTCCCTCGGGCAGATCACTGCATTTCATGGCTTCCTCAAGAGGCCTTGCAGGGAGAAGGGAAGGTGACAGGAGCAGGGCACAGAGGAACGATGTGGGTGACAGCCGCACTCTAGACCACGGGCCTGGGGGCAGTAGCCAGACCTCCACCATGTGGTGAGCCGCCCGTCCCTGAGCCGGGTGCGCATCCCCAGGCCACCAGCCACCCTGCCCCCCCGCCCCTCCCACTAAGGAGATGCTGGCTGCTGGTCGCCCTGAGCGCAGCGCCCATGGGGTAAGTGAGACACATGCGCACACATGTGCAACTGGGGTACGTCACACGACGGCTCACCACCCAGAGCCTCCAGTGTTTCTGAGGGCACGGGGCTGTGCCACAGGGACTACACGTATGTGAGTGTGTGTGTATGCAAAACCCGTGTGTGCATGCGCCTGAAGTCGGAACTCGCTCTGTATCAGACATAAGTGTGTATAGACACAGCCCTCTCCGTATAAATATGGATGTGTGCATATATCTCTGTCCCAGCCCTTGAAATAGAAATCTGTATACTTAGACACACGGAGCGCTTCAAAAGGAAGACGCCAGAGCCAAGTGCCTGTGTTCCCGACCAACGTGCCTGAGCTCTTTGCTTCTTACGCAGCCTCGCCTTGGCACCGCGTGGGCGTCTGACCCCCGGCTCAGGGGCTCGGGCCCGCTGTAGGCTGGTGGTCCACACTGACCGGCATGCTGGCCGGGGGCAGGTCTGCTCAGCACGGAGGTTTCTGCAGACATTAAAGGTCGAACGGCATCATTCTGAAAAGCCTTCCATGCAGGTGCTGTCAGGGCACACCTGCCCACCCCGATGTTGAGCTCCAGGTGCCCACTGGCCTCCATGGTCTGCATTCTAGAACAATGTGTCTCCCGCGGCTCTCAGGCGAGGCCATTCCTGGACCCTGCTCCTTCCCCCTACTTTTACCTAGGATACCTGAGGACAAGACAGATCTTCTGGGACCTCCAAGAACACACGCAAGGGACCATAGCATGGAGCACAGGGTAAATGGGAAACTCATGGTGTGGGGTGTGCCTTTGGGACACGGCTCCCCTCGCCGGGAAGCCTGCACGATGGCCAGCCCCTGCCTGCCTCCCCAGCTCAGGCATCCACGGCAGCCCAAGCTGCCACCTCGGAGAGGGTGCCTGGGGCCGGGAAGAAACAGAAACTAGGTGCTGCCTCTCCTTACTCCCCCTTTTCCCATGTTCTGCATCTTCATCATGTTCCTCATTAAGAAGTTCCTAATCACAAGGGCACTACAAAATAATTATCGTTTTATAATACGAACGCACTTATTTACCCTATTCAAGAGACAACACATCCCTGGTCACATACTGTAGCACACAACGTAATACGCAATAACAGGACGTCGGACAGCGAGTGCGGGCGCAGCGATGCTGCCACGGGAGGGCACGATAGCACACTGCACGCCAGGAGCCGTGTGGAGTGCCCCTCGCCCTCCGCTTTCCTGGGCCCTCCCGCAGCCCCACGAGGCGGTCTCACTGCTGGCTTCACCAGCAAGGGGGAGAAGGAGCGTCCCCCAGGTCACCCTCTCAGGACTCCTCTCCAGGTCCATCTGAGTCAGAGCCGGTGCTCCCGGCCACCTCACTGAGTGTAAACCCCGGCTCAGCACCAATGACCCCTGACCTCGCAGGAGGAGGGCCTAGAGAGGTCTGCCACGCGTGGTCTGGGGGCCTGGGCTCCTACTCCCCCCGCCCACAAGTGCCCTGGCTTCCACCAATTTCTGGCTCTGCTTCCTGGTTCCCACATCAGCTCCTCAGTTAGACCTGAGCCCAGCCTGCACCCCTGCCCGTCCCACTGGGGCCCGGAACCCCCTGGGGCCAGACTGTTGTCCAAGTGCCTCAGCATCCATTATCTCCCCGTACGCATTACGCCTGGGGAAGATTTCTGAATGTTCATTACGTGTCAGTCACAGGGCTATATTTTATACACGTGACCCCAATTAATGCTCAGATCTGCAGTGTGGGCAGGTCCCATGAGAAGCAGCCAGCCGAGCCCAGACCGGCCCCCGGGGTTCTTGACCCCAGTTCAGAGCTCTGCCTGCGTGGCCCAGAGCAGCAGCGTCCTTCAGGTGTAGGAGCGCCTGGGGCTATCTGCCACTGCAGTCCCGGCAGTGCTCTCGTCCTCCTGAGAGACAAGCTGTCAATCACAAGTCACCAACTGTCAAAGATGCTAAGAGGCTCGAATACATGTCGCAAACATCCGTAAACGCCGAGCCCTAGGACTTGCGAGGACTTCAAGCCCGTGAGTTGGACGGACCATCCGTCCGTCCGTCCACGAATGTGCACAAGCATGTGCCGTTCACTGGGCATGCCGTCACTCACCCTCCCCACCCCTCTCCCTGTCCGCGTGGAGCTCTGACCCGTCCGTTCACCCGGCTACGTGCCCAGCCTTCTACCCGCCCTCCTGTCCCACTCCACCAACGTGACTCTGCAAGTCCTGTCCTGCACCGAGGACCATCCCAGATGCTGGAGCACCGACATGAAGATGACAGCCCCCTGCCTGAAGGGAAGCCCTGGTCAGAAGGGGGCGCCACGGTGGTGAAAACAAAGTACACAGGCTCCTCCGCCAACAGACGTCCGTGAGAAGAAGGAGAGCCGAACAACGGGAGCACGCCCAGCAGCTCAGCCCCGGAGCGCGGACGAGGATCTGGGTCAGACAGCCTGCCTTCTGGACATTCAGATGGAAAGGCTGGTGAACAGACTTCCAGAGCCTACCCTGTTGGTTGGCAGAAGAACTTCTGTACAACGATACACAAGGTTCTAAAGAGAGACGCAAAAACGGCACCCCGGGAGCGGGAGGAACCCTGAACCAGAGTCAGAGACTGCTGAACATCTCCTGAACTCGACCTGATTCAAGCCCAAGTCAGTGCAACCCCTCCACGTGCTCTCAGGAAGAACTCAGCTGCTCAGGCCCAGGGCACCAGCTGCTCCCGTCTGCACTGCAGGAGCACTGTGAGGGCGGCTCGTGGCCTGGGTCGCCCGAAAACGCAGTGCCCCGGGAGACAGGGTGCCCAGGACGCTCTTCGGAAGGCCCAGGCTCTGGTCATGCATCAGTGCAGGTCCCCGGAGGAAGCAGAATGACAGCGGTGTCTCAGACACGGGGTGCAGCGGGGAAGCCTGGGGGCACCACAAGCCAAGTGGTAAGGGCTTAGGGTCCCATGGACTTACCAGAACTCTGTCTATTTAATGACTTGAGAACATAGGTGAGGGCTTCATAAAGGAGAAACTCAGAGGCCAAAGTCTTGAGGCTGCAAGCAGTCCAGCCACTCCGAGGAGCCTGAGTGGGCTCACATCTGTGTGAAGCAGGGCCGCGGACAGAAGACCCTGGTTTAGGCTGCCAAGTGCACATCCTGCAGATGTTCCAGAACAATGACGTCTGCCAGGCAGAGAGCACCTCGCCTCTCTGTCGCCCTCGACACGCCCGCCTCATTGCTGGGCCCTGCTTGCACCCGGCTCCCGCTGGGCAGTGAGCCCCTCACCCAGAACGTTCACCCAGCACCAGTCCCGGGGCCCAGACCTGCTCCTGAACTCGGGGGCACCTTCCAAATGCAGAAGATGACACAGAGGAATCACACCCATGGCTCCTAACTGAGGCTTCTAGAAGTGCTCATGGTATTCGTGGAAATGATTTTCAATATTTCAAACAGGTCATGGGAAACCGCGTCTGCCCTCCATCAGGCAGCACAAACTAGGGAGGACATCACACGTTGTCCCCTTCCCCCTTGGGCGAGCAGCTCTCAGCTCCGTGACGTCACACCCGTCACAGTAAGCTGGCAGAGATGTGCTTTCGACCAGTGAGATGAGGAAACGGATGCATCCCCCTGCACTGAACAGGCTGGGCACAGTCTTGGAAAATACAGGCGGACGGTGGGGAGAGGAGGCTGAGAACGAGGGCTCCTTGGCGGCGCACGGACGAAGCCACAGTGCCCGCCTCCACCTTCTCAGCAAGAGCAGAAAGTGCCCGGTGGGCCACGCGTTGCCCCTTACCCAAGGCTGTTCCCTGCATTGTCTCTCCTGGTACCAGATAGTCCAGGCCTCCCGTGAAAAGTTCTTCCTTAGGTGATCAGGCCTGGCAGTAATTTCTGTCCCACCAGGACAGAGAAACGCCTCTGTCCGTTCTGGGAAGGCCCTGGCCCACAGACCTGCCTGCTGACAGCCTGTGCTGGCTGGCGGGCCCCCAAACCCAGCACCTGCCAGTCACCTCACCATGGGCAAGACCATGGACCATGGACATGCAGGCCACCTTCTTCCTGGCAACCTGAACAACCTGCTTCCCATTTGCTGCCTGGGTCCCCATGGGACGAGGGGCAAGGGGAGGTCCACAGATCAGCACATGGTCACTCAGAAGCATCCTCTAAATCTCTCTCGTTTTGGAAAGCCCTAGAGGATGTATTCCTATGCTCCCCTCCATGAGGTTCCCCACGGCACACCGACTCCATGACTCAGAGGCTGTCTGTCCCATTGCTAGCAGAGGCTGGGAAGGAAGGACGGAACCCAGCTCCTCCTGTGACCAGAACAATGAACATAAGGCAGCTAGCTACTCACTGAACGAGTAAACGGAGGACTGAGTGAATGAACAAATGAGCAGGTCTCTAACCACTGACCCCTCCCCCCCAAGGGCATGATTTAATCCTAAGCTCCAGGACACAGGTGGGAGGTGGCCCCACAAAGCTGTGACCGTTTCCTTCGGGGTCTGCAGTGGGCAGGAACTGGGAGGGGGTCAGGAGCACACCTGGCGAGACGTGGAAAACAGGGGCTGGAACAGTGTGTGCTCACTCTGAGGACCTGGGCGAAGGCTCGGTGTGGCTGGGGTGCATGACGGCAGAGCCGGGGGCCAACATGCGGCAATGGGAAAGAGGAGGCAAAGGGTTCTTCTTCTGGTTTTATTTTCATTTGTAAATGCATCTGTAACTATTTAATATCTTTACACTGCAGAGATGTGATTATTGCAATCATGTATCATTATTATATATACACATACACATGTGCATATCATAAATAACTATGTAACAAATATGCAAACATGCATTCATTGTTCTGTTGGGAGTCTCAGAGCAAAGGGTCTCAACGCGAGGGTCATCTGAATAAAACCACAGCGCCAGGAAAAGGAGCATGTTGGCTCGTGCTTCGCCTCTGAGCGTCCTGGGGTGGACCTCTCATCACCCTCTAGCAGCTCATCTGAGCCTGGGAGGGTTTAGAGGGCTCCCTGTGCTTGGGAACCTCCACGGGCTGAGCTCTTCTGACCCCTGGAGATTTTCTGCACTCCCTCTGTGACTTGGGGAATCAGGAACTGAAATCACCTCCTCCTCTCTGAGTCAGAATCCACAGGGATTCTTGGTTCCCTGGGGCCTCGGATCACAGATGCCACCACTGAAAACTTGTAGCTCGGCTTGGAGCCAGGCCCGGGTTGAGGTCCCACTCTGTCCAGGCACGGATGCCACCCTCAGCAGCCTCGTCTGCACCCTGGTGGGCGGGAGGGATGACACATGGGGCACGGGCCACAGTGCCCCTAATAAAGGGTAGCCTGTCCAGGCACCCAGATTCAAGCCTGGCCCCTCTGCTCCCGAGGCCGCACTAGTGTGCTTGCACTCCGAGCTCAGTGGGAGCTCACGGGGGTCTGACGTGGGCAGGTCTCCAGCAATCCAAGCAGGGGAATAATCCTGCCTCCCCGTGTTCACACAGAACTGGGCACAGGCTTCACAGTGCCGCCTGACAGCAGCTCTGAGACGGGGTCCCCATTTGACCTCTGCTCCACAGCCCAGGAGACGGAGCACCACGTGGGGAGCGAGGGGGACAGCAGGAACCCCAGCCTGCCCGCTAACACCAGCCCAGGGTCCCGGGGTCTCATGGCCACCGACGGGACATGCCAGCCAGGGAGTGTCCCCTGGTAGTCAGGAGCGGGGCACAGGATCTCTCCGGCCATCTTCCACCTCCCAGCCGGAGGTGAAGCTCCTGTCCCCTCAGGGAACAATGCAGATGCTGTGGGCTGCCCGTGAACTGTTGTCACAGAGCCTGCGGTGGGGTCGGGAGGGGGGCAGCCAGCCCTGGTGACAGCGCAGGGGGGCCAGTGACCTGCCCTGTGGCCCCCCTGCCTTCAAGTGTCCTCACCCAGCCACTGAACACACAGCTGTCCCAAAGAAAGGAGGCCTGGCCATCTCAGAACTGCTCCCAAAAGGCTATTGTTAAGTGAATCCAGATACAAATAGGACCAAATAGTCACAACACGTGGTGGAAATAAGGTGTGATTGGGGCCTTACTTTGAAAGAGAAAGGGAAAAAATGATGAAAATACGTATAGTATACTCAAGGTGAGTTGATAAAATTCAGGTTCTACTCATTATAGGTAGCGGTTCTTTAAAAGAGCCGGGAGTCGGGCTGGGAGGGCTTTTCTGGGACCTCCCTGACCGCCGTGTATGAACGCACAGTGGGACCGCGCACTCAGCAGCCACCAGCCACAGCCCCGGCGGGGGCCCCTGGAGCCCTCCCTGAGGTCCAGATGTCTCCCGCAGCCTGGAGCCTTCCCAGGCCCCTGCAGGCTCTGCCCCACGGGCCCTCCTTTGCCCAGGGCTGGAGTGCATGGCGGGGGCGTCCAACGGCAGCTCTTTCACTGTCCTGGATGCTTTTCACTCACTTCAAGAAATTCTGCAGCCTCGCCAAGATTTGTAATGTGCTTTGCAACTGATCTGCATCTTCTCTGCGCCCTGTCCTCAGATGCTCATAAACAGTGCACAGCTGGGAAGGGCCTAGAAGGAACAGTGGCCGCACGGGGGGCGGTGGGGAGGGATGCACGTGGGAGCCCACGCTGCTGTGATCATCACCTGTCCCACAGCCAGCACCGGGAGGGACCCGAATGCCGAAAGATGACGTACCACACATTCCAGGAGCGCCAGGCCATCTGCCCAGGCCCCTGCCGGCGAACAGAGCTGCCATCCAGGTCTGCTCATGTGAGCATACCGCCCACTACACCGCCGCCCCTCACCCCTTCAGCACACCGCCCGCACCCCACCTTGCAGCCTGGGCTCATCCTGCTGTCTCCCTAGGACCCTTCCCAGTTTCTGCTGAACTGTACACCAAATCTGAGCCCTCGCTCACACGCCGCTTCCTCGGTGAGTTCTCCCTGCTCGGCCACACATGAGGCACCGAGCGCAACTCCGATCCACATCGCCACATCCGGGATGCCCAGGCCAAGCCGGTGGACCTGGAGCGTCTCCAGGGCTGGAACCGCCTCACCTCCCCCTGCCCTCTCCCCCAATGCCTGGCCCCCCGAAATTCAGGAAGTGACCCTGACTTGCACAGAGATGCCCCCAGGGGGAACCAGATGGCTTCCTCAAGTGTTGGTTCCTGGCACGCGGAAGTCCTCATGCTGTGCCTTTCTCAATTATCAAGTCCATGCTGTTTCCATTTTTAGAAGCACTAGTCAATACTGCTCGCTGTCCTAATGACCCACAGAGACGTGTAGTGAAAGCAGGGCTCTCGAGTGCTTACTAAGCAAAGCTGAACTTCTGCATCACAAAGCTCGTGGTCCATGGGAGCGGAAGCACCGAGGCCGCGTGCGTGCTCGGCCATTTCAGTCTTCCACAGCCTCACCGGCGAAGGGACCGTGGTCCGTCTGCGGATTCCGGGACCGGGTTCTACAGGCGAAAGCATAAACCCACACTCACAGGGGAAAGGCTCAGCGGGGAAGAGACACCAGGCGCTTGGCCTCCAAGGCGGTGCTCCTCGTGGTCTGCTGTGATTTTGGAAAACGGGCCGGGGCCTGCATTTTTCTGCCCCGTGCAGGAGGATGTGGCGAACTGGCTGCAGGCTGGGAGCTCGTCCTTGGACGTAACTGCCGTCCTGGAGAGTGAAGGTTACGTGGCTGCTTCTCTCCAGCTGCTGTGCTGGACAAATGGTCCAGGGACGAATCGCCAACAAAGGGCCTTGGGGAGAAGGATGTTGTCAGAGCTGCCCGAGAAAGGTCAGGAGGCTGAGTCTTTGAAGTTGGCTTGACTGTTCAAGGTCTGGCTTCAAAGTGGCCCGGAGGCTAGCGCCTCATTAAGGATCGCTTCCTTCCCAGGTCCTCAAACAGGAAGGAGCTATTTTTCCCCCAAACCTCTGAGTACTGCAGCCTAAGCTGACCCACATTCGCTTCCAGACATTTTTTTCCTTCCTACTAAATTAGACAGCTTAATTTCAAACCCTTTCCCTTAAGCACGTGCTCTGTTTGCTTAGCACATTTGGAATAAGGCAGGTAAGACAAAAAATGAGGGTAAAGCACGGCAAGGCCAACGCCCTACCCCTGCGTGGTGGGAACGTAGGAAGAGGGGCAGGCCAGAGGGAAGCAGACTGGGGTGTAGTCCCACCAGCACAGGGCCCCAGCGTGACATACAGGAGGCAAGTCAACCTTGGGGCCCACTCACACTGGTAAGTAAGAGCTCTTGGCACCAAGTGTCTCCCTTTATAGCACGCCTCTGGCAAGACTGTCACTGGAGGGACAAGAGAATGAGCCCCGAGCAGGTGGACTGACCCAAGGCCACTGAGATCTGGAAACTGGAGCTTGTGCACCCAACCCTGGGCCCTTGCTGCTGCGGACGGCTCGCAGCCGGGGCGGGGACAGCTCAGATGCCAGCACCCGTGAGTGACAGCAACTGGGGCGAGGCTGTCCGGCCACGTGGCCCGAGGGGCTCTGCACTGCTCCGTCCTGCAGGCAGCCAGAGGACAGCGCAGAGGCCGTGGCTGTCCCACCTTGAGGAAGCACAGCCCATTCTCCTTCCCCAGCTGGTCGGCAGCACAGCGTGAAGCAGTTCTGGGAAAAATGACCCAGATTCTGCCGACTTCATGGTGCTCCATTTGGGGCAAGTGGTCAAACGTGAGTTTCTCCACCGGCCAAAGGGGAAATGGCTGTGCCTCTGGAGGGTTCCCAAATGCTAGGTCCAGAGGCTCTAGGGAGGGCTGGAGCCTGTCTCCCCCCCTCCATCTCTGGTCCATCCACTCCCCCGCCCGGAACCCACTGAGTGCAGACGTGTGAGGACCGCCCTTTCCACTTGCGTGCCCTCCTTCCATGGCCCGGTTTGCCAGGCTGACTCGGTCTCATCTGGGCCGGGACACCCCCGCAGCAGGGACAAGGGGCCTCCCCAACCTCCCAGCAGGTGCCAGAAGCAAGGACACCCCTCCGCTGACCAGGAAGGTCCCAACACCCGGCCTGAGCCCAGGCGCCCGGAGGCCAAGCCCTGCTCCCCTGTTGCCGCACACAAAACCACTGACCAGATGCGCCGTGGCTCATCTCCATGAGAAGCAGCTGTGGGAGTTGAACTTAACACCAACTGGTGGAGCTGACAGGGCTCTTGAGTGCCCTTCAGCTCTAGTCCCCGGCCTGGCTCAGCACCTGCACCGACCCGACCCTCTCCTGACGCTCCTCCCGCGGTAAACACACCCCTGTGTGCACGAGTAGGGGAGGTGCTGCCCGAGGCCTCGCCTCCAGAGCTGGGGTGCACGCGTTGTCCCCAGAAGAAGCACCTCCCGCAGCGACACGCTCCCCTCCCTCTGCAGGGGAAACCCCACGCGGCTTCTGTGCCTTGAGCACGGCCGACTGCACCGCAACACGGTGGCCCGAGTGGGACCCAGCCTCCGAATATGGGGCTGAGCCAACGGCAGGAGCCGGACAGGACGGCAGGCCAGGCGCCTACTCCCCACTGGGGCATCCGGGCAGCAGACCTGCTCTGAATGCACCCTCGGCCTCCATGCCTGGAGAAGATGCTTTCACCTTTGCAAAAGGCTGAGGTGGTAAACTTGTCAGCGCGGGGAAGGAGGGACACCTTGACCACCACCCTGCACACCGGGGCTCCCTGTCATCTGGCAGCCTTAGTTTGAAAGCTGCAGCTAAAAATACACACACGACCAAGGGGCCCGGGAGGGGCTTGTCGGAGCTTGGCTGTGGGCCGCGTGCTCCCCATGGGTCCAGGCGAGAGCCACACAGAAAGCCCTGTGCTTCCCAGCCGGGATTCAAGCATCAGGGGCCCCCGGGGACAGCGTCTCCTGCCGGTGGGGACCCAGACCGTGCCCACCCTGAGCAGCCCATCACTCCAGGCTCAGCCCCTCTGCATGCGGCACATGAGTCATGCATTCAAGCTACTTAAGGAAAGGCCTTCTTTCCCTAAAAGATGCCTCAGAGGGCCACAGGAGAAAAGCAGGTAATAAATTAATAAATACATACACTCATCACCCGCTGGGGGCTGATCCTCACAGCTGTCTCGGGTCTTACATGGAGATAGTTGCTAAGGTCACAGAGCTGGGACTGCAGCCCTTGGTCCGCGGGGAGGCGGGGGCGGGGGGGCTGGGGCCACCGTCCAGGAGGAGCTGGCCACTGGTCTCCCTGCCCATGGCTGAGCACGGGAAGGGCCCCAGCGTCCCGCCATCCCCTATGCTTCTCCGTGCAGCTGGGCACCACCAGATCTCGGCCCGTGTCCTTGCTCCCTTCCCTGTGGAAGCCACGCTATACTCACCGGAGCCCACCAGGCCCAAGGCCCACGCGTGGGGTCTCAGGGGGTAGCTGCAGGTCACACGGCTGCACGGCAGAGGGTCTTGGAGGCCTGGAGTTGACTCCCTGGCCGGGAGGCCTCGGGCAACTCACCTCACCTGGCTGGCTGCCCCAGGGTTGTCATTCATAAAACAGGGACGATGTCATCCCAACAGGGCCCTTCCAAGGCTCTGATGCCACCAGGACACGGAAGGCCTTCATCAGCTGCACATGGGGGCGCACCTGCCCTCATCCCCAGGGACTGAGAACATGGGCGCTGGTCTTGGGCTTGTTCTCCAATGAAGCAGGAAGTTAGAGAGGCACACTGTCCCCCTCCCGGGTTTAGCCTGCCCCGGACCCTGAAACTCATGGTCTTACTTGAGGCACAGCAAATACGGAGGGCACAGAGCCCACGCCCCGTGGCTAACCCCAGACAGACACCGATCCAAATGCCAGCTCTGTGACTCTCCGGCCGGGGACAGCACAGCCCCAGCCCCACCTCTGCGAGGGGGGCACTGTGCCCATGGGGGCAGGGGGTGAGCGGTGAGCCCTGCAGAGCCCCGCTGGGAGCTGTGTTGCCACCCTACTGGAAAGATCCCCGCTGCCAGGGTTCTGGATGCCCAGTTCAGCAAGTCTCCTGACCTCCGAGCTGGGTGGGGTGCGTCACCCACCCCGCCCCCCAGGGGCCGGCCCCAGATGTTGGCGACAGGGGTGACGTGTGCCTGTAGTTGTTCAGCTCAGTGAAGCACTCTTGGTGTCCACGAGCCAGTGAGAGTGGGCGGACACCAGCATCGTGGCATGCCGGAGACAGGGTGGCGTGAGGCCATGGGAAACACAGGCATGAGCTCCGCTGGAAACTCTGCGGCACTTCAGAGGTAAGAAACCCAGAGACTTGGGCTCGAGCTACACCTGCCTAATTAGCACCAGTTCAAGCCAGCAGGCTCGCTGTCCAGAAGTCCCTGTCACCAGGGGGCAAGAGGAGAGGCGCTAGCCCCGTGGGGTCTGGCGGAAGGCCTCAGGCACCCTTCCAGATGACTGGAGAAGCTTTCCCCTGCCCAGTCAGGTATCTCTGTGTGCCGCGAACACGGCCTTTCTCCCGCCCAGGTCTGTGAACTCCCCGAGGACATGGACTCACACAAGTATTCTTTGAGGCTGGCGATCGCCAGTCATTCAGCAAGTATCTGTTCTGTGTCCACTCGGTGTCACGGAAGGAACAGGCCCGGCTGTGGGGACGCGGACGTAACGTGGGTGTCGCCCCGTGAGTTCAGGCTGCGATGGTCAGATGCTCCTAGGGGAATCGGAGGGGCCGTGGGGCTGGGGGCTGCATGGAGCTCAGAGGAAGGGGTGCTGGCCGAGAGCTCCCGGCTTACCAGGGCCTGGGAGAACCAGCACAAGGAACTGGCCAGGAACGGGAAAGCCAAGGCCTGGCCTCCTGTCACGGGCAGCTGAGCCAACCCCTTCCTGGACAAGTCAAGTTCTGAGGCCACAGGGAGTGTGCGGCGGGAACGCAGCATGGACCAGGCTGGGGGGCACCTGCAGAGCAGAGCCACCGCCCCCAAGGCACCAGAGCCCAAGCGGGGGGAAGAGATCCTCACAGAGGGCAGCTGGGCTGGGGTCCGGAGCATGAGCTGGAGGGGAGGCAAGAATCAGGGGTGTCTGTGGGGCAGGCCCCCGTGGATGAGAGGCTGAGATCCTGGGAATGGGGTGGGCTGGGGTGCGGTGGGAACTTCATGGAAAAGGCCAGCGACAGCACCTTCATCAAGTGACCACAGTGACCATCATTGGCAAGAGGACGATGGAACTCGGGGGCCGCCCCGGGACACGAGGAGGACAGGCACCACTGTGACGTTCCTGCCACAGACCCACCCGCTGAGTCCCATCGCAAGGACACAGCACACGATCCCTCATTGAGGGGCATCCTAGAAAGAGCAGGCTGGAGACACCCAAAAGCACCAAGGTAACCAAAGTCAAAGGAAGAGGTCATTCCAGATGAAGGGAGACGAAAAGCTCGGGCAGCCAGGGACTCTCAACCAGGTGCAGACCCTTTAAGTACAAAGCACTCTGGCAGCACAAGTGGTAAAACTTGAGGGAGTTCCCGGTAGTGGGCGGGGTCCCGGTACTGGGCGGGGTCCCGGTAATGGGCGGGGTCCCGGTAATGGGCGGGTCCCGGTACTGGGTGGCAGACAGGGCAGGCACCCATTTCCTGATTTTGATGCCGTGCTGCAGTTACACCACAGAAGCCTCGTCTGTGGGAAATACGCATTCACGAATGTGGGCAGGACGGCGCACTGGGTCCCTTACTCTCCATGGTCCAAGAGAAAGATTCTCACTACTGTATTTGCAACTTTTCTGCAAGTCTGGGCACAATTCAAAATTGTTTCCTTCTTTTTCCTTCGACAGGGGTGTGGTTGCTGTGGATGTCTGGTTAGAAGTCAGCGGAGCCAGGCCTGAAATCCAGCTGTGGGCCACTGGGATATTATGGGATCCTGGGAGGTGTGATGTGATGGGAAAGGCACAGATTTTGAGACCACAGGGGCTGTGTCCCAGGCCTCACGTCGCCCCTCGCAGGCTGAATGGTTTGCACATGCTTTCCATTTCCTCTGACCTGAAACACAGGAATAACGCTACCCACTTCAGAGACACACTGTGAAGACTACCTCACTCATGCCTGCAGCCATATTGACTCAGTACGCACTGAATATTCCAGCAACCGACCTGGGTTCTGGAAATAGAGGGAAGAACACAGCCTTCCTCCATGAGCTTACTGCCCAGTAGGGGGGTGAGAGACACACAAGGGGAAAAAAATCTGTATATATAATAAACTCTCAGAGAATGATAAGGACCATAAAGAAGAATACAGCGGCCAAGGCCTTAGAAGGTGGTGAGGATGGGAGGTTAGACAAGAAAAGTAGGAGATTTTAGGAAGAAAGTGGCAGAAGGATAAAATCATCACAGAAAACAGAAGAAAACACAGCCCACAAAGGTCAAGATAAAAGACTATAAAAACAAAATGTGTAACAGAACGTAAAGCAAAGCAAAGACCGACACACGTGCCATATCAAGGAAGGTAAATGAGCTACACTCACCTGTTAATGAAAAACACTTTAAAGTTAGATCGCAAACCAAAATACAACTCCAGGCTCCATCTAAGAGAACCACGTGGGGGGAAAAAGGAAATCTCAAACGTTTAAGGTAAAATGAAAGGCAAAGGCCAACCAGCCAAACAAGCAGCAAGCAGGGACGAGAGTTATGGCATCAAACGAGGCAGCAAACAGGGAAGGAGGCAGAGAAGGGTACTTCGGAATGAGAACGAGGAGGACATCTATGCACCAAGGCCCACCCACACTCGCGCTGCACATACTGTAGGACACGGGGCAACCACGTCAATGGACAGAAGTCCTCTTGGGCTGAAGGAGCAGTAGCAGCAGCAGGCGTAATTCACCTCTCAGAGTCCGCAGCAGGTCAAATAAGTGAGGGTCTGAGAGACCTCAGCGATGTAATTGATGAGGAGAGGTTAACAGATATATTTTGTAACTCAGTACACTTACAACGAGGAACACGCCTTCCTTTTAAATGTCTGGGGAGTGCTCACAAAAACCACAAAGAAACCTCAGTAAAGTCACAGAGGTGAAAATCACACTGAACAGATTACAAGGCCATTATGTGAGGAAGCCAGAACAAATCCAGGAAACAAAAAACATGCAGATTTTAATCAATTCCCAGAAAAAACATGAAACCAACTAAAATCACGAAATTCCTAAAAAATATTAATCATGAGAATGTTAAATATCAGAACATGGGTAATGCAGTAATTGTAGGAAAATTCATAGCCTTAAATAATTGTAGAAAAAATAGGAAATTTTAAATAAAGGATTGAACATGCAGCTCAATCAGTGAGGACAACCTAACACAGTGAGCCCCCATAAAGCAGAAAGAAGATGGGGACAGAATTAGAAGAGATGAGAACTGGCCAAAAAAGTAGATCATCTATAAGCCAGCCAAATCCAGAAAAAGAAGAAGCTGCAAAATTATATAACAGAAGTGGGGGAAATGACCTCAAGAGAAGAGGCAGCTAGATACCATTAGAAATTTAATTTTTAGAAAATAAACTCTTTCTGAAGTTATATAAAAATATGAAAGCTGGGATGCCTGGGTGGCTCAGTCCATTAAGCATCTGCATTCAGCTCAGGTCA
The DNA here is from genome assembly GCA_004023965.1 of Spilogale gracilis. Taxonomy (NCBI): domain Eukaryota; kingdom Metazoa; phylum Chordata; class Mammalia; order Carnivora; family Mephitidae; genus Spilogale; species Spilogale gracilis. The sequence continues at coordinate 52,309 of PITA01010154.1, forward strand.
GGATCCCAGGGTCCTGGGAATCAAGTCCCTATTGGGCTCCCTGCTCGGCAGACAGCCTGCTCCTCCCTCCAGCTTCCACTCCCTCTGCTTGTACTCCATCTCTCTCTCCAACTTTCTCTAACAAATAAATAAGTAAAATGTTTTCTAAAAGAAATTAATTTAAAAAACTAAATAATATGAACATCGTTCCGCAGGCACAGAGTTTTGATCTGGTAAGATGGGGCAGGTAGAGATCTGCTGCGCAACAAAACAAATGCAGTCAGCACGACGGGGCTGTGTGCTCAGGATGGTCCATTTACATGTTTTTACCACAATTTTAAGTAAAGAAACAAGAGAGAAAGAAAGGGAAGAAAATGACACTGAAGCAAATATCCAAACAAATACTAAAGTACACATCAACCTGTAATAGTGATGAGGACTAGCTCATGGCTGGACAAGATGGATGGATGGAAGGGAGCTCAAAAATCTTCCTGAACCAATGAGAAAAATGACATCACTTATTCATGGAGAAAGATCATTACTAGATGATTTGGAGACAAATAGTTCTCTGGAAAAAGGGTGGGTTCATGCCTCTTTCCTCACACCTTAATAAACTCCACCTAAATAAAGGCCCTAAATGTTAAAATGGACAAGCCCATGGAAGTATGAGAATTTTAAAATATCTATATAATCTAGAGGAGGGAAGTGGTTCAAAGCGTGACACGGAAACAAAGGTATTTATAAAGAGACTGCTGAATTTAAAATAAGCACCTTCCAGCTCGCCTCCCTCGCATGAAGACCAACACCCTACCTGGTTCCGATAGTGTATTTAACAGCCAATGACCGGAAGCCACCTGTGGATCGGCAAGCAGACGGAGTCAGTGAGGAAAAGGCACCTTACGCCGTAGTTAGGGACAATGTGGGGGCTCGTGTGTGCCGTGAGGGAGTGATGCCCGACACCCATCCCTAAGTGAGAAAGGTGCGTGGCAGGAAGCTCTCACGTGCTCCCACTGAGGATGAAAGCATCACGGGTGCCTGCAAAGTGCAGCAGTGGGACCGGGTGCTCTGGGGGAGGACAGCAATAGGAAGGAGATTTCGCACACGGCTCTCTACACCTCTTGAATCCTGCAGCTCACCTGTGCGTGATTTTATCTTTGCAAAGGAAACAGACCTCACTGGGGTTACATTTGGTGGTGGGGGAGGGCTGCCTACTTCTGATCGGGGTCTCTCTCTTTGAGGTGGGGGTGCAGACAGAGGGAGTCTTGCTGGGTCAGGCCGGGAATCACTCCTCACTCTGCCACCCACATACCGGTGACAGGGACATGATCACTCTGATTTTCTAGCTCTATAAAACAAGGGTGGTTTTCCTAGCCTCTCAGGGTTGTTGTGGGGACTATGCGACAGAAGACACATCCTGGGGGGTTCTCCACAAGAGGAGGTATGTTGATCATGGGTACGAGCCCAAGAGCCGGGACATTTCTTGGCTAAGTGGCTGGGGTCACAACCAGAGTGCCCGGCCCATGTCTAGTGGGCAGGAACCTCTCATGAACTCTGCCCACCAGGGACTGGAAACCAGGCACCTGGCACCCTACAGATCTTAGACTCTTTCCTTCATGTCTTCGCAGAGCTCGAAAGCTGCACCCACACCCACCCTCTTAGCACCTGTGGGCAGCGGGCGGGGGGGGGCAGGATTGGGGGGGACTGCAAGGGCCAACACTGCGTCTCTCGTCTCCTGCTGGACGGCCTGTCCTGGACCAAAGAGCCAGAGGGCACCAGGGGACACCAGCTCACGACACACGACACTGCAGAGACAAACTCTGTGCCAGAGTCAGAGTCAAGAGATGCCAGGCACAGCCCCAGTCTCCTCTCCCATAGGCAAATCCTACTGCAGAAATCTCCTTCCTAAAAGAAGTTGTCTCTCAAAGAAAGTGGCGGCAACTGCAGGTGAGGGGGAGTGAGAGCTGGGCACACGGGCAGTGCCCCCGTGTACAGCCCAGACAGGCTCCGAGATGGTGCGCAGTAGCCATTTGCTGGGTGAGGGTGGGGGAGTGGCGCGGGGGCGGACGGAAGAACTGGGAGTCAGCCGGAGTCAGGACCCTCCTTCTCGGGGAGCAGATCAGATGCAGAAATAGCAATTTCTGGGACAAATTATACCATCTTTTCACTTGCCAGTTTTTGCCATGAGATCTGTAATAATGCTGATTTCAGTGGGGGACTACGAGAAGGAAGAAGGGACACAGAAAGGAACCCTACAGAGCTCCTGACGCGCTGCAGGGAGCATCCCGCAAGTATAGTTATTCTCTTAGGGAACATTACCACAGTTCACAGCACTCCCAAACATTCTTTTAAAACTCAGATCCTTGGGCCCCACAAGAAGACTGGGGCAGAGGGTGAGGTGGGGAGCGGGGAGACAGGGTCTCACAGGAGTGTGGGAATGGGCTCCAGAGCCAGACACAGGACAGCCCAGCGAGCTGCGGGCACCAGAGGCCCTGCAGGTTCCGGGCCCTCCCTTGCCGGCCGGGAGCACAGAGTGTGCAGAGCACGCCGGGCACCCCGCCGGGCCCCTCTGGCAGGACTGCCAGCCACCAGGGAAAGGACAGGAGGGCACCCATGAAGCCCACAGGCTCATACCCAAGGAGGGCAGCAAGAGCGGCCTGGAGCTTTCTCTTTGTTTATGGGATTTTTAAAAATCGGTTTTTTCTTCAAAAAGAATGTAACTACTTTTATATCCTTCACAATTTTTTTTTCTATTTTTCTGTTCTTTATAAATTTACGTATTTCTATTTGGCAAAGGTGCCAAAGGGACAGTGAGATGGCCCCTTGGGTCGCCCACATGCATGGCCTGACCAGCTCCTCTGGCTTACCAAGACCACCTGATCGGCCTGGCCCAGAAAAGCCAGCCCAGCAGCGGGCCCCCAGGCTAGCACCCGCACCCGGGAACAGAGGTCTGGAGAAATCCACAGCCCTGTGCGTGGCTGAGTGACCTGGGAAACAGGCAGGGGTCTGTGGGCAGGCTGGGCCTCCAGGGAGGACAGCTGGCTGGAACGTGGCTCTCCACTGTCTCTCCCAAGGCGGCAGAGGCACGACTGCACTTGGTGACTTACTACAGCCATCCTGCCCGAATCTTAGGTCAGAAGCAAAACCCCTCAAGGCCTCCACGTGACGCAGTTTGATGAAAGGACCACTTGCAGGGCGGTCCCTGGGCTGCAGCCCACCGTCAAAGCAAAGACAGCCTGGTTTCCTGCCCTCCCCCTCCCCACCAGCAGATCCAGACTCCAGAATGGAACTGGCTGAACACCGCGGGCGCCATAAGACGAGAGGAGCCACGTTCAGATGGGATGGACCCCGCAGGGGGTTCTCCGCCTTGTCCCCAAGGGCACAGCCGGCTCCTTCGTTAACAAGGTGGCTTCAAGGAGTTGGGTTCCTGGGCTGCCTCTTGCCTCTGCCTCCAGGTCCCCGCATGAGCTCCCACCTGGCACACACGAGGCTGTCTGCAGACAGTCTGTTCACAGACCTGAGTCCACCACCTGCATCAGACCAGGAGCAGCTTGAAGGCAGGGATGGATTTTAACTCATGTGTGGGTCCCCAGCACCTGGGACAGTGTCTGCCACAGAACAGAGGGTCAGTAGACAGAGATCTACTGAATGAATAGACAAAACCCTCAGTCCAAGAACCCATATTCTCCATATAACCTCAGGTAACAGAAACCCCCGAATATTTCCTACTTTGTACACAGGGAATAGTGGTGATGACCGCCCAGACCTGCACGGGTTGGCCTCTGAGTCCTGCCCCCCAGATGTGAGGGCGTGCTGCTCCCTAAGGCAGGCAGCGGGAGTCCCCACACCAGTCTCGGGTGTCGGTCGCTTCCTAGACTTGCTGCCCTGGTGCGTGCTAGCACAGACTGCTCCCCACAGCTCGGGGCTGGAGCGCACCGTGGGGTTGGTGGGATGCTGATTCGGCACGTGTGCACGGAAAATGCCCCCGCACGACGTCGCCAACACCTGATCTACCTTTGCTGGCGGTCAAGGAAAGCACAGCCCATCACGGATGTACCCTGGAAGCTATAAGAGTGTCACCAGCCGAGGGTGGCAGAGGGGGTGTGGTGGGGGACACTGGAATCAGTTCGGCCTCATTAGTCACCACAACCAGTACCGATGGAATGGATTGGAAACAGCCCCTAGATAGATGGCCAGGGAGCATGGTGGGCTCTGCAACCCGCCCTGTCTTCCCCGCCAGAGGGGCAGCCCTCCCCCGCCGCCACCCTCCGCCCGACCCCCGGTTCACAGGAGAGTTCCCAGAGGCACATGGGAAGCCACGGCCACGACCACACTGACCTGGGGTCCCAGGCCCTGCCCGTCCTGCCATGCACTTGGATGCCCCCCAGAGTCTCCACTTTCCCTCTCCCTGACCGACTGGCACGCAGCGACTCCAGCGGACCCCCAGCTGCTCAGACGGGCGGAGGATCACACTCTCACCAGGATCACGCATCTCTTTACACCTTCACTGGTGACGTGGTGCCCTTAGCGCCCCCAGTTCACAAGTAAGAGACGAAGGCTCAGAGAGCTCGTCCACTCGCCCAAGGACATCCCAGCATGAGGACCGAGACCCATAGCAGCTTGGTGTGGGCGGCATGTCCCTCCACCGGGTGACACCATCACGCAGCCAACACGGACGTGTCTGTGCTCTACCAGCACGCCAGGAAATGTGGATCTCAAAGAACCCCTGCGGAGAGAATGACCTCTGTGCACAAGCCAGTGTGTGTGATTTACAGAATGAACATCTCAAAACAAGCGAGACATCCAACAACAGAGCAAGGGCTGAGCTACCTCCTGTCCCCTGGATGAAATTATAACCTGCCTTTAACAGCATGTGCAGACACACTTGTAACACAGGGAGCCTTTGTGTTTTATCAAGTAAGGGGGAAAAAGGACACCGAAGTACAAACCTGGTACGAACATCTCTATGAACAAAATTTAAATTCGAGGATAGCAAAAAGGCTTAGAAATCCACAGAAATTCAGTGAAATAGAGGTTGTTCTGGGGGGTGGGAAAAGGGTGATTCTCTCTCCAACTTCTCTGATTTTCCGTAGCTTTCCACGGTGAGGTTACTTTGGTCAAGTGACCTGGTGGAAAGGTCAAGATTCCAGGGTGAAGGCATCTGCCTTTGAACTTGGACCAATCTCCTCTCGGCGGGGCAGGTACCGGACAGAACCCCAGACCCAGCCAAGCTGCAGCGCCCTCGTCTGGAGGACAGGTGCAAGGGGGTCACAAGTGATGATGTGAGGCAGCTCACACCCTCCAACAAGGCCTCTGGGCACAAATGCCTCCCAGGTCCTAGGACTGTTTTTTGTAAAGCCATGCATCGTCTCCAGAATTATATTATTAACACCTGTGTTACTGACCAGCATCCCCGTGTGCCGGTGACGTGCAGGACAGCAGACCCAAACGCTGTTAACAAACAGAGAAGCTAAACACCTGTAAGGACTCCTGAGAAAATGCAGGCTGGGGCCCCCCTGCTGGGCTCCGGAAGGAGTCTGGACCCTCCTGGGCCCACTGCAGAGCCTGGCTGCCGGGTGACTGTTTGGGCCTTGGGGAAGGTCTTCTGAGGGACAGAATATGTCAGCACACGCTTTATCTCATTGTTTCACAGGACTGGTTCCCTGGGCCTGTCCCAGCCCTGGAGGTGGGAGGGTCTGGGGGTGTGCCCCGCTCAGCTGCCCACATCTGGGGAGAGCGGCTGGCCGTAACCAAGAGCTAGGACGTTCCGACCTACAAAAGTGTCCAGGGGCCCAGGGAAGCCCCCAGAGGCGCAAACAGGGATTCTTTGCAGAAACGCCCCTGCTTCCTTCCCCTCAGGTTGTCTGCACGGAGTACAGTGTGGTCCACACTCGCTGCTGCCACGTCAGCTGCTCACGGGACTCCTGCTGGCCTTCATCTGAAGGAGCAGGGAGACCGGCGGGCGGGGGGGGCGGTCTCACAAACTGATGGGAAGCAAGGGAAGGCCAGCAGAGAGGCCCACGGCCCCTGGGACAATGCCCCAGTGTTTCTTGCACACAAAAAGGGGAGAAGATACTCTAATTAACTGGAGAAAAGACTTGATACTAATTTGCGATGATATCTGGGATAAAACACAGCTGATTGCTAGCATCTGACCTAAAACAGATTAGAGCATGAAATCATTTCCAGAAACTAATAAAGCCTCTCACTTCAACAACAATGCACTTAGTTCGCTGCTCAACGAGATAGTTTGGGCGGCTCTCAGGAAGGCACAGAGCAGGGTCCGGGCGGCCGGTGTGTCGGGAGGCAGGCACACACTCGGGCACGCCGCTCTCCGTGCTCACCACAGGAACGCTCCTGGGCTGAGGACCGAGTCAGGTGTTTACCGGGTATGCGCCCTTCTGTGCCGACCCCGTGAGAGGCTGTCGGAGCGCCTCCAGAGAGGAGGAGGGCAGGGCGGCAGCACCCCGTGCTTCCACCGCGCGAGCCACTTGAGGTCCAGACACACAGGCAGAAGGCATGCCTGGGGGGTCGAGGCCACGGGCCGCCACAGGCGATGTCAGACTCTGCAGCGGCTGGAAGGCCAGGGCGCCTCGACTCCCGTCACCACATGTGCCTCGGGGGGCACCGACCCTCTCACAAGTGTGTGCCAACGGGCCGCGCCCCACGGGCCGCGCTCAGCCAGCCAGCTGCCTCGACCACCCACAGGAGAAGGCGCGTGTCCGCCCGAGGGGACGGGCGTGTACTCACCCCACTGCAGGGGGGCCAGCTGCAGGTGCTCCAGGACCAGCTGGTTCAGGAGGCCTTCCACACTCGCCTCGCCGGTGCGCTTCAGCGAGGGGTGAGTGCCAGTCAAGGAAAACTCGGCTCCTGCTGAGCCCCGGGGACAGCAGGAAGTATTCCAGAAACTCCTACAGGCGCCCAGACAGGAGACCTCCCACTGCAGGCCTATGTCCCCCTGCTCCCCTCTTCTCAAATGATGTCTCACCCACCGCCCAGACCTGACCTGGGGTGGAAAACAGGCATGTTAATATGCCAAGCGTCTCTCCTCCCTCAACCCCAATCAGGTAAATCCAGCTACTGTCACATAAAGAAGGGAAATCAATTGGGATAATTTTAATCCAACAGCAATTCTTGGTGGGGGGGGGGGGCAGAAGACAGGAAATGGAAGGTTGTTTTTCCTTAATAAAACAAACTATGGCTCATTGTTCAGCGTAACCAAATGCATTTCTGGACACAAGTCGGCTGCGTGCTGGTTTCGCGTCTGCTATGTTATACATCTTGATGTAATTACACGTATTATTACGAATGGGCTCACTTAGGCGAGTTCATAATGGAGGAAGTCACAGTCTCTCAGCGAGTATCAGCAGATGAAGAAATTAGGTTTAGAAATGCAGAAAACAGATGTCTCCTGCGCACTAATATTAAACAGCCAGTGTGGCTCTCAGAAACAGATCTGCAAGCCTCCTTCCCATTCCCTACATAAATTAAAGCCACAGAATTTAAATTGTAATCAAAAGGGAAGAATTTAGTCCCTGACATTCTTCCCTGATTAGGGAAGTAAGGAGAAAACCTGCTTCTTTCTGCCTTAGCAAGTTAATTGCATTCAACAAGCACACAGCGTGTCTGAACAAGACGGGGATGGAGACGCGAGGACACTGAGACTATCAGACATGAACTTGAACTTGAGGGGCTTCCATCCTGGTGAAGATGACAGCCCAGGAATGGAGGGCCGCACTCACCAAGCCTGAGGACAGCTATGTGGGGATGAAGGCACGTGAGCAGCCCAGGGCCGAGGCTGGGGGCACAGGGGCCCCAGAGCCCCAGGGGAAGGGAGACTAGAGCACCCAGTCTCTCCTGCCAAAGAGCCTGGCACAGGAGGCCACAGGACCACCGGGGTTCCGTGGAGTGTGGACACAGCCATCAAACACCCAGTCAAGCTAGAGGGCACACACAGCAGCAGGCCTCTGCCCAGCACAGTGACCTGCTAGAACCCCTGCCTCCTTTCCGCCCCAAAGTCCTTCTTGACTATTTTAGACTTCTTTCGATCCTCCCCAAATACTGTGTGCTCTCTCTGGACTCCGAACCCTCCCCATGTGTGCTCTCTGCCTGGAAATGCTTCTCCCTGCCCTGTTCCCTCCTATCTTTGTTCAGCCTTTGACTGCCCGGCCTTCCCAGAGCCCCATCCCTGCTCCAAAGGCCCCCAGGTGTCCCCGTGGCAATCCACACAACTGTGCCGGTCCTCCGGTGCACAGCCTGCCGCCTGCCTGACAGGCGCATGATGAGGTCCCAGCCGTGGCCGGGCCGGCACCAGGGCCAGCTTCAAAGTGCTGCTCTGTGGAGGCTGCTGGATGAATAGACCATCTCCAGAGGGGTAAACATGAGTAGCAGAGGAGTCCTGCTTCTGTCCCCTCCAGAGCCATGGCCCTGCACACGCAGCCCAGAGGCTGAGACCCAGAAACTTCTCTCCGCCGGGCCCAGGGCCTGTCTCTTGCTGGTGTCCTCTGCGGACGCGAGGGGTCTCTCCACCCCAAGCTCCAGGGCACCCGTGCTGAGTGCGCCTGTCCACGCCCACCTGACGGCAGCTGCCCCCCGGCCACCAGAACGGCGGGGAGCCCTGGGTCCCGGCACGGCCGCTGACGAGCACCGCTCAGTCTACCTACAGTCTCTGGGTCTGGTTCGCCATCTGTTAATGGGCTCATAGCAACACGAACTTCACACGAACTTCACAGGACTGTCCTGAGCACAAATGCAACGGGAGTCCTGGCCGCAGGGAGCACAGCGTGAAAGCGCTCTATTGCGGGTGTTCCCCCCTCTCTCCTGCCCTCGTCCACCCCTCGCCTCAGGGACGCGGCCGCCACTGCTGCTGTCTCGGGCTCCTTCGGGCACCTTACCCCACCACAAACAACTTACCAAAGTGCTCCCAGGGGTCATTCGCTCCCTGAGAAGAATTCCCCAAAGGCGATCTTCGCCATCCCGCTACAGAGCCCAAGGCTGCTCAAGTGACAGCGGGATTGCTAGAGACTTTATGTAGCACCTGGGACGATCACGGACGGGCCCGGGACAACCCGGCCCTTAGGGCTCATTTGTTTTCCTCATTTATTCACTGGGTCAGTAAGGAGCTGCTGGAGTGGAATTTAGGTAAGGCCCACGGTGTGTCAGTAAGGAGCTGCTGTCAGTAAGGAGCTGCTGGAGTGGAATTTAGGTAAGGCCCACGGTGTGGGCCTTACCTAAATTCGGTGTGTGGGGATGCCCAGCCGAGACTGACCCGTGGCTCAGGGAGCCCACAGGCCTGCACACAGACAGTGCCGGCCTCCCACAACCCCCCTTCTAGGGGCAGGGGGAGCACCCAAAACAAGGGAGAGCAGGGACGCAAACAGATACTTGCATACCGTGTGCGTGACAGCATGAATCACAGGAGCCAAAAGGTGGAAGGAACCCAAGTGTCCAAGGACAGACGGACAGACAAGCAACAAGCGGCCCGGGCACACAGTGGCCTTCCGCTCATCCTGAGAGGAAGGAAACGCCGGCCCATGTGGCACCACGGAGGGGGCCCAGGACCTCACACTGAGATGTCGGGCACCGGGCGCCAGCAGCCGTGAGCTTCCACTCCGCCGAGGACCCTGGCGTCCTCACGTTCACGGACACAGAACGGAGGGCGGCGGAGGCGGCATTGCAGGTGGCTTGTTCCTCCACCTGAAGGGGAAAGCGAGGCTGCAGAGTGAGCAAGCGGCAGTGCCCACACATGACCCCCAGGCCTCACCGGCCTGGTCCCCTAAATGAAGCCATGGGCCGCTTGCCCACCCAAACCCACAACTCCCCATTACCCGCATGCGCCACCACAGCTCGATGGAGCGTGCCCACTCCTCGGCACAGGGGACAGGGGCGTGGAAACCAGCAGGGGAGGGTTCCGCCGGTTCCCATCCCTCCAGTGGCAGCCAAGGCCCCTCGGGGAGACAGCGCCCCTCAGCTCCATCACCTTGGACAAGTGGAATCCGATGCTTATGAGGAAACTACACGGTAGAAACTGGCGTCCAGGATGTGCTGGACATCAGGGGTGCCCCGCATGACCGGGTCCAGCCCAGGTCAGGACGGGGCAGTCGCTCCCTACAGGTTCATTCCGCATCACGGACGGGACCGGGCAGGAACCCAGGCCTCGGGACCCCACAGTCGGCACGCCCACCCCCAGTGCTGGGAGTCCAGAGGGCAGACACAGCCAGCGATGGGCTGACACGGGGAGGGAGGGGCGTGCAACGGCAGGCCTGGGCTTCACGTGGAAACTAATTCTGGCCAAGTCGAGCTCCAGAACAGAGGACCCTCTCTGCCCACAGCTTCCTGCCCACTCCTGCCCCCTCGCCCCCTCTAGCTTCCTCTTCTAAGCTGCGATCAGGCTCTCGGCACCTGATCGGACTCACAGGTTAAGCCTCGTGCCTGGCTAGATGGGGAGGGGTCCCGAAGCCCCCTGGGCCTGCTCGCTCTACTTTAGGGCAATGGGGAGAGCTTGTCTCGTTATGAACTCTGAGCTCCTAGAAGCTTATTCTCCCTAGCGGCAGGCATTTAGGTCCACAGCGGGACTCACAGTTCCCCGGGGCTGTCTGTGATTGGCTCCCAGGAGGAAGAGGGGCTCAGCCTGCTGGCTGGGCCACCTGTGTTCACAGCAGCCGACAAGAATGGGCTTTCCCAGGCCCAGCGCCCAGGTAACATACCTGTGCAAACAGCCACCCTCCCGAGTACACAGTAACTCACTCTCAGTTCCGGAAACTTAATTTTCTCAAGAGGAATTGCTTAATATTAAGAATTTAGTGGCTGGGAAGGTCTCTGTCTTTATGAACATGGCACTGTGTGGTGTGTTCATTTCCATGGATAATGACTGAACGATTGCTTTTCTTCCTTTCAACCCACAGATCTGAATATTCTAATTTTAACATATGACACACCATATTAAATGACTTCTCAAGGTGTGGCGCCTGGCAGGGAGAGAGTCTCCTGCGGAAGAGCACAGAGTTTTCCTGGAGGGAGAGGGGAGCAGAGTGTCCAGCACACACATGTGGGCAAAGACCAGCCCGAGGAGGGGCAGGCAACTCAGTGCATCCGAACCTCCTTCCTCTTCCACCCGGCGGACTCCTACTCTGGCTTCTGGACCACACACCAGTGCCTGAATATTGAAATCACTTCATGAATGAAAGCGCGTGTGCACATCTGCATGACTGTAGGCATGCTGAAGAGGTGGTTTTCACCGGAGGTGGACCTTCGCTGGTACAGGTCTCCCAGCACACTCCAGGGTGAGGAGAGTAGGACCCTCCGATGGGATGACCCCAGCGTCACCACAGGACAGCTGCTGGAGCCCTCGGCACAGGACCAGGCACGTGGGACTATTACTATCTAATACGCAAGGACGGAGAGTCTCAGGAAGGCTGGCAAACTGGCCTGCTGCAAGTGACTGGTGGCCATGAGGTCTGGCCCGTTACCCAGCTGCACAGGGCGCTACCAGGGAGTAGGGGCTGGGGCTCCTGGCCAACACGAGCCCGCGTGGAGGCAAACGCTCCCCCAGGCAACACAGGCCCAGTTCTGTGGACTCCTCTGTGGCCGCTGCTCAGCACTGCAAGCCTGGCCACAGCCGCCACATGGCCAGTCGGTTTCCCTCCTGTTGCTCAATCAGCTGCAACGGGACAACCGGCCCCCACAGGGAAACTCAGGCAGCAGCCATTCCAGGAGGACTGAATGGAGGCAGTGGCCTCTCACCTGGGGTGAGTCTCTAAGAGGGGATGGCCCCTGTCAGTCTCATGCTGGGACTCGACTTTTCTAGTCCGTGAACCAACAAGATCCATGGGAGCAGGGTAAGGACGGGGTCCTCTCCCTCCCGAGGGGAGTGACCCAGGACTGGGCCAGTGCTGGCCCCCCGTGAGAGCACAGACCACTGGGCAGGTTACTTGGCGATCATGAGGAGCAGAGCAGTGTCCTTCCTGAGAGCCATCCCTTGCGCGGAGTCAGTCCCGAGCCCCCACCCCACCACCCACTCGGGTCAGTGTCCCCCCCACTGCCACCGCCCCAGCACCACCCGGAGGCAACCCCTGTTAGAACACATCCCCTGCAGAGTCTGAAGAAGGGCCAGAGCCCAGGGACAAGCCGGGCAGCGGAGAAAAGCGGTTATGTTCCCCTTCTCTCCCTCTGTGGCCACCATGTGAAGAGCTACTTTCTCTTTCAGAAAGAAGGTATCAGGCCCCCTTCCTTAGCTCATAACTGGATCCTGGCAAAGCACTCGGTGACTCACTATACTCAAAGCCGTGGAGGGGAAGTGGGATTACATGCGCACTGCCAATAAAAGGAGGCAGCTTCACTTTTGTTGGTTTGGGTTTCATCTAGGACCTAATGGGCCACATGACTCACAGGCACACAGAAATTCACTCGCAGAGCGGTAACCAACTCCCAGTACCGGAAATGCTCCCAGACACATTCCACGTCTCAGACTCAAAGACATACAGCCTGGAGAGGAGGACACAGAAAGGTACAAACATCGGGGACGCTCCTGTTGGGCAGGCTCTGTGGCACACACTCTCCATGCTCCCTTCAACTGGCAGGAGGCAACAGCTGCACCACGCAGACGGAGGACCCGTAGCCTGGAGGACAGAGTGGGGATCCCCCCACAGCTTCCCCCCAACTCTGGCATGCTAGTGCTGCCCCACGGCATGGCAGCTCCGGAAAGGAAAGATGACGTGCTCAACAATACTGCGACCAGATTGGCAGAAGCCCAAAAGTTTGAAACCCTCCATAGTGGCAACGCCACGGGACTACGGGCCCAAGGCTCACGCTCTGCTACGGGAAAGGGAGGAAGTTCTCTAGGAGCATGAGAGTTGTCTGAGGCATACAGCTCAGTGAAAAAAACAAGATGCAAAACAGCACACACTTTTGTATAAAAACAAAAAGGTCTTATGTGTTACTTAGAGTTTCAGAGAGAAATTCTGAAATGTGTGGAAGGAATGAAGAAAAATGGGCATTTGGGGAGAACGGGCAACAGGGGAACACCCTTTTTTAAAAAAATTCTGAGCCATGTGCATATTTTACATATTTAAAATAACAATTTTGGAAAAGATAACAGTACAGTTGTGCTGGTAACGCCACGCTGGGAGCGGCCGCAGACCTGCAGCGGTGCGGGCACGACGATGGGGCTCCCGGGTCGGGGCTGGCGACGGGCCTCACCCCACTCAGGAGGGGAGGAGCTTAGTGTGCAGGCGGCTGGCAAGCCTGGGTTGAACATGCACATTTTCATGTACCTTCCTTGCCTGATTCTTTCCAGAGGTATGAAATTAAGACCTCAAAATATGGCATATTATTCCCTCTTACATAAATAAATGAATAAATCAGCCAGCCAGCCAGACTTCTGAGGCAGGTCGCAGCACGGTGCTTCCAAAATACGAATAGTGCCTAATGAACGCAGCCAGGATGAGGAGCTTTGAAATGATTAGTTAGAGGGGCAAGTTAGCGTGTGAGTAATTACAAAGTCGCCAAATGGCGCTGGGGCTTTGGAAACCATTCCAACAGCATATTTCTGTATTAATTTGCTTTTGGATGTGCGCCATAAAATTATACAGCTGAGCTAATAAAGCTAATTGCCTGCATGTACAAGCCGCACGCCCCCCCCCCCCCAGCCCCATAAGCCACCGAAAAAGTGTAGTGTGAGCCTGGACACACACCGCGCGACGACGATCGACACAGATCCTGGCGTCCGGGGCAGAAGATGGAGACGTGATGGCGGCAACAGTAGTCCTTGCCATCGCTTCTGTTAGGGCATTTCTGAAGTGCTTCCCATGAGAGGCTCTTTGTTAAGTGTATAATATGTATCTTTTCAATTTCATACTATCTTTAAATTAAAACTTTAGAACCTGGCCGGTATAAGGTAGGGACGGCTACTTTTGTTCAAAGATTTTTTTTTTCTTTTTTCTTTTTTTTCACTTGGGCACATGGTGAAAATATGAAAGCTGACACAGCTACAAAGTGTTAGGATGAAGCAGTCTGACCCCAGGGCCCAGGTTCTGGAGCCCACTCTCTGAGAGTCGACCGTAAACCTTGTGTCAGTTCTTCACAGGAAATCTGGGCATGGACCCGTGACCCCCACTTGACAGACAAGGGTCTTTCTGTGCCGGGGCACGGGTCAAGCCAGGGCTGCTAGGCTGCTGCCGGTGTGGGGGGGCTTCGGTCGTGGCCCCCAGAGTGGAGCCGGACTAGTTAGGCGCCCCGAGGGGGAAGAAGAGTTCTGGGAACTCTCTGTGGTGCTGAAAAAGCGTCCTCCCTTTAAAACCCCTTCTAGACCCAGGACACAGCACGCACATCTCCATGTAGTCAGTGATAGTCACTGTGCCGAGATTCTGCTGCTCTCCCTTAACTCGGCAGCAGGACTGGGGAACCCCTGCTGGTGTGGACCCAGGCTTTGTGAGTCTCCCAGGCCACATCCGTGGGTAATGGCTCCCAGCTCAGGTTAGCACAGCTCTCATTCTGCCCCTGGGGCCTTCCACAGGCAGCATCTAACTCCTCAGCAAGGAATGGCAAATTCCATTTACGGTGCCCACCGTCCTTACCACTTCTGCCTCAAAGACAGCTGCGTTACCTGGAGTCACTGCCCTTTGCTCACTCCTCCTACGGGTAAAAAAATCCTTGGAGGTGGTAAGCCACGAGGCCCAGGGTCCGAGACTGGACCTTGCTCGGTGTGAACGTCTTCTGCCCTCCCCTCCCCAAACCAGCAAAGTCAGTGAACGGACAGCCATGCCTTCCCAACTGCTTAGCTGCATTCAGAGGACTGCTTGTGGTTGTGAGCCCCAGGAGAGTAAGTGACGTCCCTGGTCATCAGCACTGTGCCTGGCACACAGCAGGTGCTCAATAAATGTCTTCTGCTTTTTCCTGAGCATGTGTTATGTGTTAGTTACCTGCAGATAATCTCATACAGTCCTCACAACAATGTCAGGTCAGTGAAATCTCCTCAGGGATGGTAAGAAACTTTTCCGACGTCATGCAGCCAGGAAGGGGGAGTGTGAGGTCCGCATTTGGTTCTTCAACTCCAAGTGCACTGCTCATTCCCTGCCAGACTTTCTCTAAACAGGCCACACGTGTCAAGGGAGATAAACCTTAAGCTCACAGTGTTACCCAGTAGACAGATTGGGTCTGCATCTCACTTTTAAGATGCCTTTGAAGGAACAGACTCAGAACGGGTACCTCAGACAGCACCTCGCTGAGGGCAAAAGTCTCTTGGACCCTAAATGGCTCTTTCTTCCTCCTGTGGGGTGACCCATGAAGTTCTGAGGTAGGGCCTAAGGGTCGTGGTGTGTCCTGCAGATAAGATAATGGTATTCAGTTCCAGCACCATCTGGCATATGTGAGGTCCCCCCAGAAATCTGGGGGTGAGGGAGAAGATGCTTCCTCCTGCACAGCAAGCACGGTCCCAGTCTGGCCAACAATGAGCACCAACCCACGCCTGGCAGGCCGTGCCTCAGCTCTGGGCTCCTTCCCCATTCCCACAGGACCACTGGTTACCCTGGGCTCCAAACATCTGTTGTCATAACTGATCCCCCAACCAAGTCAGGCTGAGCACCTTGGGGGCAAAGACCAGGTTTCCTACCTCCAAGCCCCTAATTCGGATCTGCAGAGCTGGGAGGCAGTAAAAGCCAATGGAGTGAGTTCTTCCAGGAATGATGCAGAAGGAATTGTGCTGGTAGCTTGAAGTTACAACCTGAACAGAGCCACTGTTCCTCAATAAGTCAGTACCCACACAAGCTTGAGTATTTACTGAGCACCTACTATGGGAGGCCGGTGCTTACCAAAGATACACAGCCGAACACAACGGGTTATCCTCAGAGACCTTGTGCTCTATTCCTTTGCCGCATACAGGGCTCTGAGCAGCGCCATCATTCGGGTTTGCCACCATAACCCTTTAGGGCAGAAATGGATATTAGGTACCTGGGGCCCAGCAGGAATTCCAATCCTGGCAGTGAGCCTCCATTTCAACTCAACACCCTATAAGGGCCTCAGCAGGAGACAGCAAGAGACAGCAGAGACTGACCTGCACGGCCCCGTCCATCTTCGCAGTCTTTGTCAAATTCCCGAAAGGGAGAACGATCCCGCAACAGAGAAGCAAATCCATCGTGGCAACAGCAGGCCCACAGAGAGTGAGGTGGGGAGGAGGGGATTCACCGCTCCACCAGGCTCTAGGACAGGGCTTCCTTGCCGAGAATCCTGCAGTGGCTAGCCGCAGCTCTTGGGATAAAATCCAACCCCCAGAACCTCATACAAGTTCCCCATGACCTCCTCTTGCTGACCTCTCCCTCTGCACACCTTGCACGCAAGAGTCTGTACCAGCCGTGTTGAACTACAGGTGCTTCATGCGACAGATGGTGCAGTTTCCCACCGTGGTGCCTGGACTCCTGTGCTCCCCCCGCCTGGAACCTTCTCAGCCACTCTGGTGACGGGAGCTTCAACCTCACCTTAACCGGGATGTCCTCTCTGGCCCAGCCCCAGCCCAGGAGCCACCCCGTCCTTCTCCCCTGGCTGTGACAGCTGCAGCCTATAGTCTCTGCTGCCCCTGCCACGCGCCTCTGTCCCCACGCGCCTCCCTCTCCAGCCACTCACAACAAGGCTCTGTCGACACCCACTATGTGTGCTGTGCTAGCTGCTGGGGACGAAAGGCCAACCAAGACAAGAGCCGTCCTGCTTCTAAGCAGCCCAGTCTTTGGTGCAAGGATTATGTGTTATCGTTAGTCTTTCATCAGTATTGATTAAACTTAGTAGGTGTGCACTGCCTTTTTCTCCATAGCATTCTCATGTACAGTTAATATTCTACATGTCTTGGGAACCATAGATGCTTACTTCCAGATCTCTGAGAAACATCCAGATGCAAGGAAAATGCAGAAAGCTACTAACATACCTTCCTGCTCATCTCCTGCTATACCATTAGCCATGAAATATTTGGTAACGTCCTGCAATTTGAAAACACTCAGCAGTTCTTGAGACCTTGCCTTTATCCTCGGCACTGAGGTTTACCATGAACTGGTCTTCTATTTTAGGGGGGAAAAAGGATTGCTCAACCAACTGTTCCCTGGACGTTCTTGTAGCCCAGGGGCCAGCCAGACTCTCTGCTGAGCCCAGGGGCCCGAGTTCTACCAGCCTCGCCCTTCGATCTGAACTCCTAGCTGATACCCGCTGCCCACTGAGCAAAGCTCCCCCAGGAGCAGCTGACGGTTGCTTCCAAGCTGGCTTCCAGGTACGGGTCCTGGAGGGGGGCAGGCTGGCGCCTTGGGTGTCCCCCCAGGAAGATGGACTGTCTGCACCCCATGTGCCAGATCTGGAGAAACGAGAGGTGCAGGGACTCAGCCCAGCCCCACTTTTAGCTCAAATAAATTAGCAGACTGCCATAAATAGAAATTACACTAATGGAAAGACTGCTTTGAGTGATTAATGAGCCTCCTTCCCATGGCTGTGTTTTCTGATCTGCATCGTGAACTCTGGGAATGCTGATGTGGGTTGTTCTCATCCCAGCAGGGGTGGCCTGCATCTCGGCTTAGCTCCCTGGGCTCAGAGACCCAGCTGGATAGAAAATGCCACGTGGCCCAGTGAGCTGCCCAGTGAGCTGCCCACGAGGAGTCTGCAAGGCCTGTCCTGTTGGGCTGAGGGTGGGGCAGGCCACGTGGGGAGAGCCCCGCGGGGAGGCAGCAGCGATCAGCAGGGTGCCCGAGGGACGCTGCACCTCCAGAGGCCTTGGCAGAGACCACGCACAGAGCCAAGAGCACACACCCTGAAGCCAGACGGCGGGGCACCGATCCCAGCTCTGCCCCTTGCTGGCCGGGAACCTGGCACGAGGGAGAGACTCTCATGGGGTCTCAGCTTCCCCAACTGTAGGGCTCTCTGTGAAAACTAAGTGAGCCCATCCAGACAAATCCCTCTGAACAGGACCTGGCACTTACCGGGTGTGAGATGGGCGTCAGCGGTCACTTCGTGAGTCTGCCGCAGACACACGCGCACAGTGACCGTCACACCGAGAGGACACAGCAGGTGGCCCGCGCCCAGTCGCACACACCCGCATACCGACCCGTGCGATGCTCACACGCACCACAGCCACACGTGCACACATGCGGACACCACACGCTCGCACACGAAGATCTCCACAGGCTTGGGAGCCCTCCCCACTCCCCTGAGGCGGCGCTGAAATCTGCGCTGAGTGCCCTACCCGGACTCCACTCAGAGGAACTCGAAGGTGTGCCTGGCGACCGTGTCTGGATTTGGGGGAGACAGGCCTCAAGTCTGGGTCCCAGGCCAAGGACCTCAGAGATCGGGCCCGGCGCTTCTCCCCGGCTGGCCACGCTGCTCCACCAGGAGGCGAAAGGCCTCCGAGCCAAGTGATTAGCAACAGCTCGAGATGCTGAACTCCTCAAGGCAGACACAAAAACTGCATTCCACTTAAGATGGTCCCAAAATCAGCTGTGCCAGTGACAGGAGCTGTTTATATGAAATTCATTTAGATTAAACCCTTTCTCCTGACAGGAGACCGAAAAAGCCTCCTGTACTATGTTTTACAGGGATCTTGTTTTAAGAAATGTATTTATTTATTTACTTCCCCCCAGGGGATGGGAAGACATGGCCCCATTGAGCATCTTAGAGAATAAGCCACAGGCAGCTAGGAAGGGTCAGGGGTGACCTGAGGCACTCTACTGTCCACAGCTGAATCTCTGCCCTGCCTTAAAAGGGAGGTGGGTCGGCTAGAGGAGGAAGGCGGTCTGGAAAACTGAGAAGCCAGGCGTGGCCGTGTCCCGGGCCAGCTGTCGTGGTCAGGATCAACCAAACTGAGGACACTGGGCTGAACACT
Source organism: Spilogale gracilis (assembly GCA_004023965.1). Taxonomy (NCBI): domain Eukaryota; kingdom Metazoa; phylum Chordata; class Mammalia; order Carnivora; family Mephitidae; genus Spilogale; species Spilogale gracilis. The sequence continues at coordinate 71,129 of PITA01010154.1, forward strand.
ACCGAGCTCCGTGCTCCTCCGTGTTCGGGCCACCTGCAGGAAGTGAATTCTGAGTGCTGCAAGACATCCCAGCCCCTGCTCCAGGCCGTCAGTTCTTCAGCCTCTAAAACCCAGGCTGCGGTTGGCCCCCTGCATCTCTCCCTGGCCCTCGAAGCCGCCAGATGGTTCCGAAGGGTCTCCAGATAGAACCCAGGAGACAGGTGCTTATCAGACCACCTGGTTGGTCTGGGTCACTGGCCTTTACGGGGATCAGCTGAACGGGGCGCCCAGCTCTTGCCATGAAACCTATACAGGGTTGGATTCTGATATGTCAGCAAGTATCTCATCAACTCCTGAAATGCTGTTTGGAGGCAGATTTGCAACAAACACAAGGAAAACGAGAATGTGAGATGACACAGAGCTTGCTCCGTGCTTATCCTTCATCTGTTCCCCGCACAGATCATCTGTACACGGCTGCCCTCGGGAAAAGGAGCCAGGCTTCCAATAAGACTAAGCTCCTTCATTAAAACCCCCCTCACATGCCCCCACAGCCCTCGGCATAGTGCAACGAAGCCAGGAAACTTTCCGTCTGCTGCATCAATGAGGCAGAAGCTATCCACTCACAAATGGCTTTAATTCCTACGTGCTGGTGACTACACACAGCACCGAGGCCAGGAAAGGAGCCCGCTCCAGCAGGGCAGGGCCCACACCTCACTGCTCATCACGGAAGCCCACAGCCTCCAGCACACCGGCCTTCAGGAAGCAGATGCCAAGGGAAGAGAGCACAGCATGGACTCAAGAACAGCACAGCCTGGCAAGGGGGCAGGGAACTCGGGAACAAAATGAACTTTCCTGTACTTGGTAAAGACTGTGACAAGCAAGAGCTAGGCACTGAGTGTTGCAGGAGTCCGAGGGAAGGGGCAGCTCCAGCCGGGCGAGATGAGAGAGGCAGAGGACAGCGAGAGTGGGCTCCGTGGGAGACACGACGTGTGAGCTCAACCGTCAAGGGTGAGGAAGACTTGGTCAGACCCCAGTGGGCTCTCCTCTCCCGAATCACAAATGGAAAGAGGAAACGGACCCAGCCACCCTGCGGTATCTCAGAGGTACCGTCCCAAAGCGCTGGCGACAGGTCCCATCAGAGGTGGAAGCGAGGACGCGACTGCGGCCTGGGCTGCTGCTCTCTCTGCAGGACGAGCCCCCGCCAAGGCCGGCCACAGGAGCAGCTCCAGCTCTGCCGGCGGGAAAGGGGGCTCCCCTTGCGGACCCCTTCGAGGGGTAGGGGCCAGGGTTTCACGTGGACCACAGGGACCTCACCTCAAGTAGGCAGTAGGAAAAGAACATGAGCTTGGGGATCCTGGCTGTGTTACCTCTGGTGAGTTAGTTCACTTCTAATATGTACTTATTTTTCAAAACAGAGTACTATCAGTTTTGCCAGTCTGGGGTCAGAAAAATACGAATATCCTGGTTAAAACCTGGTAGGTGGTCAAAAGAGCAGGTAAGATGGTGAGAACTAACTCTAACAGAAATCCCGAGGTGCTCTCACCCTGGCTGAAGAGACGGGGACATGGGCCCCTCCAGGAACGGCCTCCCACGGGGACGCCGGAAGCAGCAGAGCTGGGCCATGAGACGCCAGGCTCCGGCCCCCATGGTGCAGTGTCCCTGGTCCCATCCTAAAGCCGACACAAGTGCTTTCTGCATCACACGTGGACGGCTATTATTTTAACCACAAAGACGTCTTTATCAGGGTCTCCCAAGTTCAGTAAAGACTGCCCAGTGGTGAAAGCTAGCAGGGAAGAGGGCGGAAAGGAGACGGTGCTGGGCAGAGGGAAGCAAGGGTTGTTCACCCAGACCACATCGATGCCGGTCACATGAGCCCAGCTCTCGGGCCCGATGGCACCTGTGCAGGCTCCCTCCCACCCCCAGAAAACCCGCACAGACAGTCGGCTCCTCTTGCCAAAGAGGAAAAGTCCCTTTAAAAATGACCAGGCTTGTGGAGCATAAGGAGTAATATGAAGGACAGTGGGAGAAGGAAAGGAAATGGGAAGTGGGGTAAATCGAGGAGGGAGATGAAACATGAGACACTTTGGACTCAGAAACAAACTGAGGGTCTTGGGGGGGTGGGGGATGGGAGAGTCTGGTGGTGGGTACTGAGGTACATATTGCATGGAGCACTGGGTGTGGGGCATAAACAATGAATCTTGGAACACTGAAAATAGATAGATAGATAGATACATAGATACATAGATGATAGATAGATAGATAAATAAAATAGTCATTTCCTATAAAACAAAACAAAACAACCAGGCTCAGGTTGGTGACAAGAAAGCAGTAACACAGGAGAGAGAG